>JASFAT010001382.1:0-165000 GCA_031353405.1 Baronia brevicornis
CCAATCGACCTTTCCATGCACATCTGCAACGTAAATTTCTTTTGTCAGTCTTTTATCTATCCCCTTTATGTGGCTAAGCTATCTAGACATCTGTTTCTCAGCAATTGTCATATAAAATTGGTTAATAAAATATGTATTTATAACTATAATATAAAATATATATATATTATATTTAATAGTGGTAGAGCCACGCTGTAGACGAATACTTTGTCAAGAATGGCATGCCAAGAAAGGCAATAGCAACAATATTTGTCTGTAGCATGAATGGGCCGGCTCGCCCGGGACTTCTCCGGGCGAGCCGCACTCTCGCAGAAGACCGGCGTCTGAGTGCTAGCTTACTTACCGCGCTCCGTACGGTGAGCGACCGAGTTCCGGAGAACCAATACCGTCCCTCTTCCCTATACCCCTCCCCCTCCCATTCCCACTCTTATAATGACACTTTCCTTAAAGGTCGGCAACGCTTTCGCACTGCCTATGGCGCTACGGAAGTCTATGGGCGCCGTTCATTGCTTTCCATCAGGTGACACGCCTGCTAAAAAAACAATAATTTCACAACTTACATAAATATAATGAAAATGTTTCGTTTTCGGAAATCAACCTGTATATAAAATACAATATTTATCTATAATAATATTGTAGTGATAATGTCGATTACACATCGCTTGGCAATAATTCTCATTTTTATTTTGTTGCACGCGTGGCTTGATTGTATATAATAATTCTTATGATAAGGTCTTGTGAAACGCTTATATAAAAATTATTTTGAGTAACATCGGCTTAAGGTCAAGACTGATATTTACAATGAGTTTTATTAACAAAGTGGTGTTGGTGACGGGAGCTGGTTCTGGTATTGGGGAAGCCATTGCTAAACGTTTCGCTAAACAGTCTGCAAGGCTTTCCCTTGTCGACATCAACGAAATCAATCTCCACAGAGTTGCAGAGGAGTGTGAACTCTCTAAAGTCGAAGTGATTAAAGTGGTTGCAGATTTGTCGAAGGATGAAAGCGTACGAAGTGTTGTTGACGATACATTGAAAGAGTTTGGAAGAATTGACGCGATAGTTAATTGTGCTGGTATTCATGGCACTGGTGGAATATTGGATGAAGATTTGATGGATCGATTTGATAAAATCATTGCAGTCAATTTGAGATCTGTAGTTGCTCTTACGAATTACGCGGCGCCCGCTTTAATAGAATCGAAGGGTGCGATTGTAAATATTTCAAGTGTGTCAGCCATTTTAACTACGGCCAATACAATACCATACAACGTATCTAAGATTGGACTAACTCATTTCACAAGGTGTGCAGCTTTGGAATTGGCTGACAAGGGCGTCAGGGTAAACTCGATTTCGCCAGGCCCAGTTCAGACGAGGATTTTAACGAACGCAGGAATGAGTGAAGAAGAAGATACAGCGTTCTGGAACAATTGCGCTGAAACTGTGCCTTTGAAACGCTTGGTTGATCCTGATGAGGTGGCTGCGTTGGCACAATATCTGGCAAGTGATGAAGCGAAGAGCATAACAGGCTCTGATTTCGTAATTGATTGCGGTCTGGTTTTGTCTGGATCTCAAGCACCACCTTCTTTGAAATAAATTTTGTTCTTTGTTATTACTTTAATACAGATTGTCGAAGGTCTTGTATGAAACTAATTAGGGTAACGTTTTTGGTTTACCTCATAATATTATATTTTATTTCTTTGATGGCAATTAGTTATAACTATTAGGCCAGTGTCAAGTAAAATATAATAACTACCCATTAAAATAAGTTTTTCTTCTTTTACTCTCATAAAATGTATATTTTATTTTATATATGAATTTAATAACATGCAGATAAGGTATTATGCAGTAAACTGCAGATATAGGTCACGTGATCTCCACAATATACGCCTCGAAAAACCGCTGAAAACCTGATGTGCCTAAAAGGAGCTAGTTAGCCTTTATACGTACACTTATGGGGTTTAACCCACATTCGCTTCACGCATGCAAGCTAAATGTTCAGGTGGAAATAGGGTTGCCACGTGTGAATTTAATAAACCAGAACAGGATGCTAAGAGGCCCGGATTTTTGAGCCGTTGTTTTGGCGATATTTTTCTTTTTAATAATGTTGTATGTATACTAGTGACCGGCAGACACACACACACATAAATATGTATATATATATATATATATATATATATATATATATATATATATATATATATATATATATATATATATACAATTTTGACATTCACTTCTATAGTGGGGTACAATTCATCCACCGTATCGCATGTAAATCTAGCATGTCAGTTGACATATACTTTCTAATATCGCCAAGTCTGGCTTCACGGTATGTTAATGATATGTCCATCTTTTATGAAGGTAACATTTTAATATGTTGTAGAATAATGTATGTAAGAATAATGTATTAAATACGTTGAATTTTTTTTAATCTATTAGGTGTACAAATAAGTTTCCGCAGTTTTTTATAAAAAATTAGGAATTTATTGTAAAGGAAAAGTACATTACGTTTTATTCAAAGTATTTTCCATCATTTGCCACTACTTTTCCCCATCTTTCTGGCAACATTCGGATACCCCGTCGAAAAACTCTTCATCTTTTGACGCTATCCACAAATCTACCCAATTTTTGGTGTCTTCATATGATGTGAAGCGCTGCTCAGACAGACCATGTGCCATCGACCGGAACAGGTGATAATCAGAAGGGGCTAAGTCTGGTGAATACGGCGGGTGGGGTAAAACTTCCCAGTTGAGTGTTTCCAAGTATGTTTTTACCGGCGCCGCAACATGTGGACGAGCATTATCGTGTAAAAGAATAATTTTGTCGTGTCTGGAGTAGTAATGGGCGCGTTTTTCCTTAAGTGCCCGACTCAATCTCATCAATTGTGTTCGGTAGAGAGCTCCAGTAATGGTTTCGCTTGGTTTCAGCAATTCATAATACACGACACCAAGCTGATCCCACCAAATACACAGCATGAGTTTTTTTCCATGAATATTCGGCTTAGCTGTCGATGTTGATGGTTCGCCGGGCTTAACCCATGACTTTCTCTTCTTTGGATTATCGTAGTGAATCCATTTTTCGTCACCAGTGACTATACGATGCAAAAACTCTTTTTTTATTCCTGGCAAGCAGCATTTCACTCATGCATAATCGGCGTTCAACGTCTCTCGGCTTTAGTTCATATGGAACCCAATTTCCTTGTTTTTGAATCATTCCTAACGATTTTAAACGATGTGAAATTGCTTGTTGAGTCACTTGTAGAGTAAGTGCAAGTTCTTTTTGCGTTTGGGACGAATCTTCCTCCAATAGTACTTCTAATTCCATGTCTTCGTACACTTTCGGCCTTCCACTGCGTTCTTTGTCTTTAACGTCAAACTCACCGTTCTTAAACTTTTGAAACCATTCCTGACAACTTCTCTCACTTAAAGCAGCTTCACCATATGCTTCTAGAAGCAATCGATGCGCCTCAGCTGCAGATTTTTTCACATTAAAGAAGTAAATCAAAAGTTCCCGCAAATGATGCTTATTCGGAATAAAACTTGACATTTTTGCACGAAAAAAATTACGTGATGCTGATACGGAATCACTAGTACTTTAAGGTTATGGTGTTGCCAGATGACTAAACTTGGGATATTACGTTTTACATCTGACAATTTCTCCATAACCTTCTGGTGGGGCCATCTTTTGACAAACCGCGGAAACTTATTTGTACACCTAATAATAAAACAATTCTAGACCCACAGCGCCATCTATTGGGTATATGAGTAAGTATGATTTATATATTATTTATATATTTCGAGATATATTGTGGAAAAGTGGTAGTGTGTGTTTGGTGTTGTGTATAGTGGTTGGTGGGTGGAGAGTTGCTGACGGCCCTTTTTCGGTAAGTTTTAGTTTAAATTCCAGGTAAATCCACTTCATCCAGTAGGAAAACACACATTATTAATTTTCTGTTATTGTTTGCTTGTCTTTTCTGTTATTGTTCGCGGATCTTAGCTAAGTAAAAGTTTTGACTGTCCACATAGTAATTAACAAGTATATAGTAATTAACAACAAAAGTAACGCCTGACTCCATTAATCATTTACATATTATATCATCACACATATAAAAATCGTGAGACTTGATGTATTCTATACTTAAATTTCCGAACGTTTCTCGAACACCTTTTCAATTAGGATAAATCCGGGAAACCCAGATGTATGGTAGCCCTAGTGGAAAATGAAAACGATGCCATACTGAAAAGCGAGATTAAAAAATGTATGAAAAAATTATTCACATCAGAATTGTTTTAAATATTCATACTGAGTAGCTAGCATATACAGGTTTTAGCTCATACGCAGTAGCGAACTAACGGGGGGCGAAGGGGGCATCCAATCCATCCGTGGACGGTCAGAATTTTTTTCTTAGCTAAAATCCGCGACAAGCAAACAAATATAGAAAAATAATAATGTGCGTTTTTACTGGAAGAAGTGAATTTATAAGAAGCTTAACTAAATCTTACCGAAAAATGGCAGCCATCAACTCTCCACTTTCCAACCACTATCAACAACACCAAATTCTCATCACCACTCTTCCATCAGGTGTAGAAGATGTTGTCTTCCGTAGAGTCTACTATACCTGATGATGCCTCTTGTTGAGGCGAAACACGCGTATTAATTATTTTTTTTATACTTACGCCTCTCCCCCGCAGGGGTTGGCAGAGACCACAGAGCTCCATCCGCTACGATCCCAGCACACCCTCCCCACCCTCTCCACACTCACCCATCCTTTCATCCATTCTTCCTCTCAAGGTCATCGCAGCGAAACGGCTCTCTGTTAGGCGCTTCTCGCCCTCGTGGGAATCAAGACGTAACGGGTGGCGAACTACATCGCCGTCATTTTTCAACAAATTAGGTATATTAGAATGTGTCTCAGTGAATTCTACGATGCGCAAGGGAGGATGGATGTCAGACCCAGCAGAGCCCCGCATGCTGAGGTAAGACACCATAGTACCCGGGGAGCCCGATCCCGGGCATACATTGTATTAATTAATTAATAAATTTAATTTGCTTTATAGTGTTACATAATTCCTAAATATATTATTTATTGATCCATATTGACACACTGTATTCTTATTATTAATATACAGTATGTATAATTTATTATAAATATAAAATAATTACGATCGTAAAAGAGAAAAAATTAATACAAAACTCTGAACAGGTCGGACCATATTATGTGAAAGAGATTCCACGCATAAAGTTACAAAAGCTCCCCGTACTTCTGCTATTTCTTTTGGAAAAGGTGAAAGTAAACTCCCTTTGTTTAACATTACTTTTGTAGCAAAGGTTTAATCTTGCGTAAGTTACTTAAGAACAAACGCGGTTGCTTTTATAAATTACATTCATAATGAGCAACTTTTGTGGTTGTTTTGTGTGAAATTGTTTTAAGTTAATAAAGTAAATTTAAGTTAATAAAAAATTACCATTGCGTCGACTTTTAAACAAGCTAGTTAGGCGCATCGAAATGTTCTTTGATTTTTCCTGATCGCGTACGGGATTTGTACTTTATAATTTTCTGTATCAATACTGATAAAGAAATACAAAATTAGTCATTAATAGAAATTTGATAAATTAAATGTTAATTTTCTTTCTTTTCTTTGATGGCAATTAGTTATAACTATTATGCTTATGTCAAGTAAAATACAATATCATCAAATCAAAGCTTATCACGTTCTTCTTCTTATGGTTCTATGTCCCCGAGGTGGGGCAGAGGGCGTCCACAGGATCGGTCTTGAGAGACGCGCTTCACTTTAGGCCACGTCAACCCGATGAATTTCATCTCACAGCTTATCACGTTAAGTCTTGATAAAATGGTGGCTATTCTACCAAAACCTTCTATGGACTTTTTCAGTCAACTTAAAAAGTCACGATACACTCATTTATTTCATATCACTTATGTACCTTAATCGAACTATATTGTATAATACACCACCATAATTAAACAATATAACTGATAATAATATAAGATTATATAAATGAAATAAAAACACAACTTCACTGGTGTAAGTTGGAAGGAAAAGTCTAAATGATAATTTTTTTTATTATTATATCAATGGACATGAAAAAAAAATAATTGAAATTTTGGTGAGAGAATTACTAATTAATATATTCTGGCGTAAACGAAAGTTTTTTTCGACCAGTGCGTCCTGTTTGTATTCTCTTAAGTTGCCGAAATTCGGACATCAGTAATCCATCTGCACTACAAGTACAAAGATACAAAGCTATGGAGAGAATTGTATCCGTAATAATCCATGGAATTTATTACGGACTTTATTTGGAATAAATATAATCGCTAAAGAATTAAACATTGACTCGTCACAAAATTAAAGAGTGTTTGCCGTAATTAGCGCGTTTTTATTAGTCAAGTAAATGCTGCTGATTTGCTAGTGTTTGCTTCCATAATCGCTTTATAGAGATCGCGAGAAGAATTATTTATTTTTTATTTCATTAAAGATTAAATTTAGGAAGAATATAAAATATAGTAAACGTGTGTGCAACCTTTTTGGTTTGCTGCGCCTAGATCCATATTAATTTAACTAAATAGTTATATAGCATAAACTTATAAATGAGTATTTACTAATATAAAAAAAAGAGAAATGTGAAAATTTGAATTTTAATATTAAAAGTTGTACAAATAAAAATTATATATATATATATATATATATATATATATATATATATATATATATATATATATATATATATATAATTTTTCTACTATTCTTTTACCTCCCTTTTTAAACTATTTATGATATTAGAAGCAATTAATATTAGTGTTGCTTTGCCATAAAAGTTTAAAGAAACCTGTTAAAAAAAGCGGTAATTCTATTTTCGATGGCAAACCACACGTAATCTTTATCAGCAGCAGCAGTTTAAGCTTACGGCAGTCCACCGAAGGATATAGGCCTCATCTAAGACTTGCCACCAAGGCTGATCTTTGGCTTCACGCATCCACTTACTGCCAGCTATCCTACGCTGATCGTTAACACGTTTGGCCGGGGCTCGTTCTACACTATAGTTAGCAAGACGCGGTCTGACTCCAGCACTCGTCTACTCCAGCGGTTGTCGGTTTTCCGACCGACCAGTCCATTGCCACTTCAGTTTGCCAGTCTGTAGAACTACGGTGGTGAGTTGTGCACTCTGACATTCTTATTAATAATAATTATTATTTATTTGCATAATGAGAGATGTAACAAGATGAAAAAAGACGTATAAAAGCTCCATAAAATTGCCACTTATGGCGTACAAATTTCGTTAATTAGTTATTTATTTGTTTATAATTTCAAGTCTACATAAACTATATACTAGTATAGACACATAGATATCTAAATACATGTGTCGCTTATGGTTACAAAGCATTAAATTATTAATAAACTGTTACATTGTTATTAAAATTATAATTGATTCATCGATTCAATTTTTAAACCACATCCGATCCAATTTTTAAACCAAAAATCCTTAGTATTATAAATATTGCTCACTATTAACCATTTATATAGTCTTTTTTTAAATAATCATGTGTTCAATTGTTTTAATTCATGAAGTATATTGTTGTAGATGCGTATACACACGAACATGCAGCTTTAGATATATTTACTCAGTCTGGGGTGATTATCCGGTACTGATATAGAGAATCTAGAGAAACTAGGAGCGTAGTCTTTTCTGTAGCTCTTAAATAAAACAAAGCTTTGTTTAAAATAAAAATGCTTTTATTTATTTTCTCTTTCATTACGGCGGAAGTAATTTATTTCATTGTTAATTATTATGCTAGATTAAACTCAACTCTGAACAAAAGTGAATCAAAACAAAAGACTGCTTTATCTTTTTCCCGTAGAGCGAACACTGAACAAATTGAATAAAGAATCGGACAGCTTTCGCAAGTTTATGCTTTTTATTTTAACAATTAAATTGTTGTACAAATAAAACGTTGTTGTACAAATCTTACATCACGCTGAGAACAGAAGGGGAAGTATGATTCGTCATGACGATTTTATTTTTAATGTGACGGAGGAAGTCATTGGACGGAGAGATGGTGTAACAGGCTGGTTTCCGCAAATCGACGTCATCATGCGCCTATTTTGCGTGTTGTCATTGGACAGAGAAGAAAAATATGAAATAAAAAAGGTTTTACACCAATTCAAAAAAAAAAAACAAAATGAAGAGACGTATAGACAATTTAAGCTAGGTCCTTGGAAAGAAGAAAATGGAAAATGCTACATCGACAAATCCTTAACACTTAAGTTATGAATGAATGAACGTACAAAAATATGTAATAGCCAAGTATTCAATTAGTACTAGAGTCACCGACATAGCCTTTCAAGTTAGGAGACTGAAGTGGCAATGGGCTGGACACGTTTGTCAGGAAACCGACAATCGTTGGAGTAGAGGAGTACTGGAGTGGAGATCGCGACTCGGCAAACGTAGTGTGGGACGTCCCACTGCTAGACGAAGCGACGATCTGCGCAAGGCGGCTGGCAGAGACTGGATGCGTGTAGCCGAAGATCGGGCTAGGTGGCGAGCCTTGAGTGAGGCCTATGTCCAGCAGTGGACTGCCGCGGGCTGATATTGATATTGTTTCTAT
The DNA here is from genome assembly GCA_031353405.1 of Baronia brevicornis. NCBI lineage: Eukaryota > Metazoa > Arthropoda > Insecta > Lepidoptera > Papilionidae > Baronia > Baronia brevicornis. The sequence goes on from JASFAT010001382.1 coordinate 8,621, forward strand.
ATGTTTATACATTTATCTCCCACTGTTGGGTAAGAGGCCTCCTCATTTCTGGAGGAATCGACATTAATGGAAATATATAATAAAAGGACGTTTGTTCCAAGGCAGATTGGCCGCATATTTAGACTCGGAGTGAATATAAATTATTATATATTTATACTAATGTAGTAAGCTCAATTTAGACCGCGATTTTTATTCATCAAAAGCGCGAATTTCGTGCTAAACAAATTCTTTGAGTAAGAATGAAATTCTTTGTATCGTGAGCACATTTTGAACCTACGATATGACAAGTACCAATACACTGTCTTGATGTGGAAATCGAACTCACGACCTTTGATTTAGACACCAAACACTTCGCCATTACGCCATTTGGTTCACAACGAAAGTTATAACGAGTGAAAAGTTAAGTAATCTTGACATTTGATAAATCATGCGTCATGTTAAAAGTCATAAAAGTTTTTAGTTCTTAATAACGTCATTATAAAAACTAATAAATTACTATCGCTTGGGAAACTAACGGCGCTTTACGAGAGAAGAACCGGCACAAGAAACTTTAAGAGAGTTTCTTGTTTCGGTTCGTCTCTCTCTCTCTCTCTTTTTATGCACTCTTTTAAAAATAAAGTTTTTAATATGTAACTAGAAGATAATATATTTATTCAGTCCCAGGCCGATTAATCATTTTGTCAGTGTTGTAGTGTCAGTGTTTAAAAGATGAAGGACGTTATCTTCTTTACTGAAATTCAACTTCACAAAGCAGGTGAAATACGTCTTGAAAAAAGAGCTATCTCGCTACTTGAATATGTATGAGTCTATTTAATCTTCGCATATGAAGATTAAACTCTATTCAGATACGGATGCAAGAGATGCAATATTAAAATTCAAAATTGGAATGGTACTTGGAAACACTAGCAATGTTTTTAATATTACTAGAGATTTTGGTTAATCATTCTAATTAGGCTGATAATGCTTGTGCTAAGAAATAGTTGAATCTACCCCTAGTTACGTACAATCAATCAATCAACAGCCTGCGGCAGTCTACTGCTGGATTTAGGCCTCCCCTAAGAAGCGCCACCTAGCCCGATCTTCTGCTTCACGCTTCCCGTTTCTGTCAGCCGCCCTGTGCAGATCGTCGCACCATCTACCTGGGGGGGCGTCCCATACTACGTTTATCGAGACGCCGTCTTCACTCCAGCACTCGTCTGCTACAACGATTGTCGGATCTTCGACAAACGTGACCAGCCCATTGCCACTTAAGTTTGCTAATTCTAAAGGCTATGTCAGTTTTCAAGATGTTTTTCTGGTAGATATGATTCGGAACGAATAGATCCGCCAGAGAACTAAAGTCACCGACATAGGTACGTACGCATCGTACTAATCGTCATCTGGATGAGTACGGTATCCAAGTACGGTGCGCTTTACACGCAACTTCCAGGAACCAGCTACCTTCGGCGGTATTTCCGAACCAATACGACATTGGAACCGGCAGAAAATAAGCCTACTCATATCTCAACAGCCCGCAACGCATTTGTAATGCCTATGTGGTTTCAAATATCTATGGGCAGCATTGATTGTTTTCCATCAGGCCTTCCTCGTTTGTCTCCCTTATAAAAAATACTATCTTAATCTGAATAACAGCTTAGCATGGGAAAAATATGTAAGAGTCGCAAATGATCTCAAACCAAAAAAAGTAAAAAAGTAGTAAACTGTAAAATGAAAACTTACCATCTGAGCCAAAAACATTTTTTTTATGTGATAGGAAGGCAAATAAGCAGGCGTGTCACCTGATGGAAGGCAATCAATGCCGGCCATATACTTCCGCAGCGCCATAGGTAGCGTGGAAGCGTTGCCGACCTTTAAGGAAAGTGTTGGGCTTCCGGAACTCGGCTGCTCGCCGTACGAAGCGCGGTAGGTAAGCTACCACTCAGACGCCGGTTTTCTGCGGGAGTGTGGTACTTCCCCGGCGAGCCGGCTCATTTATGCTACAATAAATATTATGCCATTCTTGTGAAGTAATTGTCTGAAGCGGGGCTCTACCACTATTAGAATACAATTTTAATTTTTTTGAAAAAAAAATTGTATCTGATCACTCAAAACCAGCCAGTTTCAACACTGTACTAAATTTTCTGTTGGGTACGCTACGAGACTTAAACCATTCGACGCCTTATTTTTTTCTGATCCGAATATGCTATAACTTTTTTCGTTTTTTTTTTTGCGTCGATACGTAAGAAGCTTATTACTTATACCAAACGTACGTAATATAAGTATCAATTCTTAAGGCTGTCGTCGACTTGAAAGTATAAGAGTACTTTTCGACAGTTCTTTGGCAAGCTCTTACGTTAATATAATTATTACTTTGGGTAGAACAGAGAGACAGAAGTCATAGTAAGGAAATCTAAATTATCATATATTTAAACTATTTTTCTTTTTTTTATGGGATAGAGGGCAAACGAGCAGGCGTGTCACCTGATGGAAAGCAATCAGCGCCGCCTATAGACATCCGCAACGCCATAGACAGTGCGGAAGCGTTGCCGACCTTTAAGGAAAGTGACATTATGGGAGTGGGAGGGGGAAAGGGAGTGGGAGCGGGAAAGAGAGTGGGAGGGGGAGGGTGTTGGGCCTCCGGAACTCAGACCGCTCACCGTACGAAGTGCGGTAGCTAAGCTACCACTCAGACTTTCGACCGGTATTCTGCGGGAGTGTGGTATTTCCCCGTGTAGTACGAGCCGGCCCATTCATGCCACAGACAAATAATATGCCATTCTTCACAAAGTATTCATCTGCAGCGTGGTTCGACCACTAAAAGACTAGCATTAAGTCAAAATTTACAGCTAATAACTTAGACCAAGCTGAATAGATCATCGGTTTGATAACAGCAGACTAGTTTTCTGTGGTTTTTGGCAAACGCCCAGCTCATTACTATTTCCTTGTACCACAGATTATATATTCATCGTTAGCTTAATATTTTAGATTAACATTCTTACTTCAAACTTTTTTAATTAAATATTTTTCTTTATTGGTTTTGACTGTGATTCTTTGACTATTAAAAGTCGTTTAACTGAACTATATTATTAAAGGTGGATCGGCCACACTCTCCGCCGGGAGCCCAATCATATCCCTAGATTAGAACTTCCAAGGCTAAAGGAAGTGTGGCCACCCCAAGCAGACATGGTGACGTACGGTGATAGCAGAAGCGGGTGACATCGGTATGACCTGGAGCGAAATAAAGCGCGTCAAGATAGAACGCGAACAGAGCACTGTGAACGCCCTCTGCCCCACATGGGGGGCATAGGAACATAAGTAAGTAAATACATTAAAAACAATTTTTAATATATATATTTTTTATTAGGATAGGAGGGCAAACAAGCAAGCGTATCGGCTGATGGAAAGCAATCAACGCCGCTCATGGACAAACGCGACACCGCAGGAATCGCGGAAGCGTTGCCGGCCTTTTAGGTATGTATAGGCTTGTTTTTTGAAGGTTCCAATGTCGTAACGGTTCGGAAAGACCGCCGAGGGTAGCTGATTCCACAAACTGGTGGTGCGTGGAAAGAAGTTACGAGAGAAACGCACAGTAGTAGATCGCCACTCATCCAGATGGTGGGAATGAAATTTTTCTTTACGGCGAGTTGTGCGGTTGTGGAATTCGGCGGCGGGAATTATTCCAAACAATTCCTCGGAGCACTCCCCATGATAGAAGCGGTAAAAAATGTTGAGAGATGAGACATCTCTCCGCAGCGCTAGAGAATCAATTTAGCTATGTATATTGGGTATAATTTTAAACACTACCAAAAATAGTCAGCATCCCTATTTTTAAAGATGATGGCTATTTGTTGTGATATAAACAAACTTCTTATACTAGACTATATATACAGTCTAGTTTAGTAGTATATTAATTATAGGTATATATTTCCAATTTCAGTGAAACGTGGACATATTGCTTATGCCCTCCATAGTATATAATTTACTACCGGCGTCAGCTGTCTGTAATTGGAAGTTGCGAGCGAAAATACAAGAAAAAAAATATATATATTTTTCTAGAAGAGGCGAATAGCTTTTATGAGATAGTAAGGCATACGAGCAAGCGTGTTGCCTGATGGAAAGTAATCAAGGCCGCTCATAGACATCCGCATCATCGTAGGTAATACGGAAGTACTGCCGGCACTTAAGGTACATACCGCAGGCTTATTTTTAACTTCTTTCCACGCATGTGAAAGATTCAGACGGTAATGAAGGTAAAAAAAGAATTATAAGCCCATGATCTGTTATCTAGCATATAACGCGAAAAAGCGAAAGAGTTGTAAATAATAATAATAAAAAGTTAAAAAAATAAAATATATAGGCCACGCGCATGAGAGTTCCGCTATGTGGCACTTTGATTCAACTGTCACTGTACCCACAGTGTCCTCTGTGAATGTACTTATCGGATAAATTTGAACGCCCATCTGTCCAAGTTAGATTTAGGTAAGTGGCTCAAATTCTCAATTCAAAAAGAAGCCATATTTTGCATGGCTAGGATCGTGAGAAGGTTCCTTGCTCCCTTCTTCGTGTGCTTGGTTTATCCCACCACAAAGCATTAATAAATCTAGTTTTAATATCATTTTTATATATTTTTTTATATTAATAATATTTTTATTAAGAAAGAAATATGTAAATAAACGTAATACTAATAAACCTTTATTTTCAAAACACATGTTACAGGACTCTAGATCTCATTAGGATTCCTTGTATTGTGGGAAACGAGGCTCTTTTCTTAGTTAATAATATAATGTAATAACACAAATATCAAAACAGTGTATGTGTGTGTGTGTGTGCACGCCCATGTGCGTGCGTGCGTGCGTGCGTGCGTGCGTACGTGCGTGCGTTCGTGCGTTTGTCCGTGCATGCGTACGTGCGTCAGTGTGTGCATGCGTGCATGCATCGCCTTTATGTAAATCTATCTTGCTGTTAACATTTCACACTCTTTGTATTGTGAGTTGGTAGGGTACCTTGCCATATGCAACCTTTGAGATTGCTCTTTGAGCCCTTTTTAATTTTAATAGTAAGCGCGTGTAGTGCAGTGTAGCGCAAGCCGCTTCACAACTTACAACGCAATACTCGTACAAAGTGCCGTAAGTACTAGTTCTATTATTCTTCTATCATGATATGACATAGATGACACAGATGTCAAATTTCTTTTATTGCACATTTTTATAATGTAGGTCAGGCTGTTTAGACGTTTTTCATATCAGTGAATAGACGCCTCGTATAAAGCGAAGCTATCCCGCCGCCTTTATGAAAGTGTATAGAGTAACCTTCGTAAAAGCCGAGTAAACTATTGTGGAATGTATGAAAGAGGTGAGATATTGCGACGCGAGGCAAAAAAAAATGTTTAAAATGTCGTATATTCGTGTATCTCCAAACCTTTTATTAACGTTGGTGGCATCGTTTGGAATAATTCGAGCCGCCGAATTCCACAACCGCACAACTCGCCGTAAAGGAAAATTTCATCCCCACCATTTGGATGAGTGGCGATCTACTATGGTGCGTTCCTCTCGTAACTTCTTTCTACGCACCACTAGTTTGTGGAACCAGCTACCCTCGACGGTCTTTCCGAACCGATACGACATTGGAACCTTAAAAAAACAAGCTTATTCATACCTAAAGGGCCGGCAACGTTTCCACGGCTCCTGCGGTGTCGCGGTTGTCCAATGAGCGGCGTTGATTGCTTTCCAGACACGATTGCTCGTTTGCCCTCCTATCCCATAAAATAAAATCGTTGAATATTTTATCGGTCACGTAACACAACGTGAAATTTAATTTAAAAAATACAAAAGAATATACTAAAGCTAGAATATATTAAAACAATTTTATTATTTATATATATATATATATATATATATATATATATATATAATAAATTGTATATATATATATATATATATATATATATATATATATATATATATATATATATATATATATCTGTTCTCTTAGTATACCTTTACCCGCCATAATGGATGTTTACATAGTCTGGGGCAGTCAAGTACTGGACATAAGCACCATATAAATAAAATAAAAATATTGCAGGAAAAAAATATTAATAGTAGTAGAGCCACGCTGCAGACGTATACTTTGTCAAGAATGGCATAATATTTGTCTGTAGTATGAATTGGCCGGCTCGCACGGGGAAGTACCGCACTCCCGCAGAAAACCGACGTCTGAGTGGTAGCTTACCTACCGCGTTTCGTACGGTGAGCGGCCGAGTTCCGAAGGCCCCAACACCCTCCCTCTTCCTTTACCCCTCCTCCTCGCATTCCTACTCCCAAAATGACACTTTCCTTAAAGGTCAGCAATGCTTTCGCACTGCCTATGATGCTGTGGAAATCTATAGGCGGCGTTGATTGCTTTCCATCAGATGACACGCCTGCTTGTTTGCCTTCCATCCTATAAAAAAGAAGGAAATGACTGAATCTCCATGGTTCACAGGCTAGAAAAAAAAATGGAAGAAATTAGAGGAGGCCTATACTCGATGAGAGGTTCTTGACAGAGAAAAATTTAACAAACATGCTATGTAAATATTGTAAATACTTTAAATTATTAAGAAAATAAAGTACATAGAAAACCTCCAGGCGTAAAATCCCCCTTTGTATATTTATGAAAAGTAAATAAATAAATAAAGATTAAGGCACTCATTTATGAAGACGGTACAGAAGTATAGAAATTCTAAACTTACAAAGGAGATGATTGAACAACTTAGACCGAGCATTTCGTATAATCTGAAAACTTGCTTCAATGATCATCGACTTGAAAATATTGAAGTAGTTTTTGGCAGCTCTTTGGCAAGCTCTCAGCTCATTACTATTTTGCTGTAACACGGATAAATTATGCCACCACACAGCGAAAAATTTTCAGAGAGCCACGCTCAAATGGAAACTTTAATATGTTATTTTTCTCTTTACAAGAGCATTAACATCTATTATTTAGTATTAACATTGAAAATTTTAAGCATTTCATAAAAGAAACTTCGTAAACGAAAGAGGTAAGTTAGTTAGTTTCTTATTTATAACGAGAAATATATACGACGAGAAGTAAGTTTTGTTACAAGAATCTAGTATTAAGATATATGTATCATAAATTCCTTTGTTGACATCCCTTGAAAAACAAGTAATATAAAAAAAATAATTAAAGTCAATTCTTACTTTTGTATTTTGCTAAATATCATAAGTGAAATTTTTAAATTGAATTCATATATTGATATTTGAATAAACTGTATTGTAACATCAAGTATCATCCACTAAAAATTTAAAAAAATGTATTTGAACTTGAGTGGATGAATAAAAAAGCAGTTGACTAATAAACCTAAAAAAACCACCTATTATTCAAAATATCCAACCGTAAAAATAGAGCATCTTTATGAAAAAAAAAAATTCGATAGCAAGTTTCCTCAAACTAAAAAAAAGGACGGCTTATAAAAATCTTTTTGTTTTTTGCTTTGTTATGACGCTTCTTACGTCTGTATGACTTCGAAAAGTTTAGTTACTAGACACTACTAAAATGATAAAAAAGGACTGATTACATTAATTTGTGTACACCGTATGATAATGTAAAAAAAATAATGTAATGTATGATGAATAATTATAATAATAAGATTCCCGTTAAGAATTCAAGTTATGATAATTTCCTGTCATCACACGATGTTTTTCCGATACGGATAAAAAATGAACACCTGCGACCATAGACAATGGTTGTTCGAAAAAGTCCCCCCTGTATGCCGACCATCCATCATAAATACATCGTTAATTAAATAAATTTGTGACACAAATTGACGGCCTTTGCGTAATATTATCAATGTATAGAAGGCAGTTTGAATATAATTACTCTCCCTTCATAATATTATACAACTTGTTTCAGCTGTAGCTCTAAGGGATTTTGAGCATGGGAGCACACGAATTGTCTGTAAATTATATTTGTATTAATTAGATATAAAATGGCTAAATTGGTTTGTATTCAAAATAAAATATTAAAATACAAATCATACAAAAATATATCAATAAAATTTATAATTTAAATTTTTATAGATTAGGAGATCCCGCCGATCCGCATTTCTGTTCCTGCCCTTTCCTTTCTTCTCTATCCTTTCCCTTCCTCTCCGCCAATTCACGGTCTGCCGTGCCAAAGGATGCATGGCTAAGGGCGAGCTTACCAGACTCGGAATAAATATTTATAAATCCATATATATATATATTTATTCCGATGCGGGAATTGAACCCGCGACCATTGACTCCGTGGGCGGAAGGCCCCGCCACTCAGCCAATCAGTTGTCGAGTTCAACAAAAAGTCTGTCCTTAACATACAGATAATATTTAGATTTGTTTTTTTTTTGTGTATTTGTTATTATTCCCAATTGGAATTCCTATGTTCAGGACTGGCTACATATAGATGGAGAATAATGAAAATTCTTTCTTATTGTATTTTAAATGGCCAATATATTTTCCATCTTCACGACATTCGTCGCTATTTCCCGACGTCGAGTACAATTTACTGAGGACGTCGGCTGTCGGTAACTGGAAATTGCGCGGGAAATATAGAAAGTATATGTTTTTTTTTAAATGATTAAAAGATAATATGAAATAGACTAATAACATATAATATAAATAGACTAATTATATATTTTTTTATTTAATATTTAACAATTTTAACAGGAGTAAATCGAATTATTTTATTTTTTCTCCAATTTTATTCAAAATCGATAACCTCTTAATAACCCCTTTTCTACCATAGTACTTCAATATATGTGTTCAATATTTGTTTTAATTTTCTTTAATATCTAATATGAGATATATACATATGTACCGCACAACTCGACGTAAAGGAAAGTTTTATCCCCACCATCTGAATGAGTGGCGATCTACTACGGTGCACTTCTCTCGAAACTTCTTTCCACGCATCACCACTCCGTGGAACCAGCTATCTTCGACGGTCTTTCCGAATCGATACGACATTGGCAACTTAACAAAATAAGTCTACACATACCTAAAAGGCCGACAACGCTTCCGTAATTCCTACGGTGTCGCGGTAGTCTTTGGGCGGCGTTGATTGCTTTCCATCAGGCAGCAAGCTTGCTCGTTTGCTCTCGTATCCCATAAAAAACATGTATGTGGACATTATTTTTCTACTTGCATTACGGAAATACTACATGGAGTGTTCTCTGAGGAATTGATCAGCATAGTTTTGGCCAATAAATTCTACTACGGCACAAGTCGCTCCAAGAAAGTTATATTCCCATCATCTGGATGCGTGGCGATCCAGTACGGTACGTTTTCCTCTATTCAACACAACTGTGGAACTAGATATTCGATGGTATTTTCGAACTGAAATGGCATTGGAGCCTTAAATAAAAAACGATCTTTAATATTTCTCAAAAAACCGGCAACGTTTCCAGAACACTGCTGGTGTTACATAAGCGTGAAAGTTAAATAAACAAATGTTGATTTTTTATTAGAGAGCAGGCAGACGAGCATGCAGGCCTAGGTGGCCTGGTGGTAAGTGATCACCGCCGCCGGTAGACATCCGTAACACCGGAGGCGTCTTAGATGCGTTGCCCGTCTTTTGTGAAAAAATACGCTCTTCTCTTGTCACGTCTCTTGAATTTAACAGTTTAACAGTAGTGCAGCACAGTTCGTGGCAGAAGACTGCGACTAAATTGCACGGTCATCGCCTACCAGCCATCTAGGTATTGAGGATGGAACCTATTTTTGTGGCGCGTAGTCCGATGGTGGCACTGTGCGGCTGGTAAGAGATTAAACAATTCCACAGAACATTCAATTAATAACTGATATATTATTAACTTTAAGTGATCGGTAATACCCATTGTTAGTCTAACTAAAGTTCGGCGCCTTTTAGGCGAGGTTAAACTCTATAACAAAATAACACAATAGCTTACATTTAAAAAAGCATTATTTTAGTGACAACAGTCCGATGGTAGAACTGTGCGGCTGGTAAGTGATTAAACAATTCCTCAGAACATTTGATCAACAGCTGATTTGCTATAAACTTTGTGTGACCGGTAATATCCATTGTTACTCTAGCTGAAGTTCTTTTTAACGAGATTAAGCTCTACAACAACATAACACAATAGCTTAAATTTTAAAAAGCATTATTTTTGTAACAACAGTCCGATGGTGGAACTATGCGGCTGCTAAGAGATTAAACAATTCCTCAGAACATTTGATCAACAGCTGATTTGCTATAAACTTTGTGTGACCGGTAATATCCATTGTTACTCTAGCTGAAGTTCTTTTTAACGAGATTAAGCTCTACAACAACATAACACAATAGCTTAAATTTTAAAAAGCATTATTTTTGTAACAACAGTCCGATGGTGGAACTATGCGGCTGCTAAGAGATTAAACAATTCCTCAGAACATTTGATCAACAGCTGATTTGCTATAAACTTTGTGTGACCGGTAATATCCATTGTTACTCTAGCTGAAATTCTTTTTAACGAGATTAAGCTCTACAACAACATAACAGAATAGCTTAAATTTTAAAAAGCATTATTTTTGTAACAACAGTCCGATGGTGGAACTGTGCGGCTGGTAAGAGATTAAACAATTCCTCAGAACGTTCGATTAATAGCTGATTTGTTATTAACTATAAGTGATCGATAATACCCATTCTTACTCTAGCTGAAGTTCTTTTTAGGCGAAGTTAAGCTCTACAACAAGATAACACAATAGCTTAAACTTTAAAAAGCATTATTTTAGTAACAACATGTTTATATTCATATAAGAATAGTACAACAATGTAACAGTTAGCTCCCTGTGAAATTGTTGCACCAATAAAACTCCACTAATGCTGCTCAGTGAGCAGTTTTATTATGGCAATACTTTGCTACAGTGTGAAAAGTTTGAGGGCTTGAAATAAAGATTTAACCTTCTTCAGAAAATGTTACAATATAACTGATTTTAAATCGTTAAAGCCAATCATTACTGACACGTTAAGTGCGCAGAGACAGTGTATTTTATATTCATTATTATTAATAATAATAATAATTAATTTATTTGCACTAAACTCGGTTTATAAGATCTCATTTCAAATTAAAAAAAAAATATTTCGACCTAAGACATTTTCCGTCCGTTAACAATAAAGCTTTTACCACCATTTAGTAATGAGGTTCATCTGAACGGAGAAGAAACGGCGAAAAGAAATTTCTTCTTATCCTCTTTTTTTTGTATTTTTATTTACTCCTTTTACAACATTGCAATGTGTTTAGAGCAAACTTTATAGTACCGCAAATAACTGAACGATCAATCGGTTATTTTTAAGTAATATTCAAGTAACAAAGGTAAAGAAATGATTATATGCCAAAAATGAGCCTGGGAAAACCGGATATGGTGCTATGACTGTCCAACACCGTATACACTAGACTTCTCTTCTATGTGTGGGAGGACTTCGATCCGACACCTTTGTATCTGTGTAAATTTATTGAATTCAAATATATATTATATTTTATAATAGTATCAGAATCCTCATGTACTTACTTATTGTATTTACTTATCTATAAATTGACTTCCCTAGATTTACACGAAGGCGAGAAGCGATCAACGGAGAGTTGTTTTGTTACGACGAATGTGAGAGGAAGGATGGATGTGTGTGAAGGGAGCAAGGAAGGTGTAGCCTTCCGGGATCGTAGCGGATGGCAATCTGTGGTCTCCGCCTACCCCTACGGGAAACAGACGTGAGGATATAAATATATACTTCCCTACTTTGTCCAAACAAAAAGATTATCTCTGGCGAATTCATAATATATATATATATATATATATATATATATATATATATATACATATATATATATATATATATATATATATATATATATATATATATATATATATATATATATATATATATATATATATATATATATATATATATATATATATATATATATATATATATATATATATATATATATATATATTTCATTGCCCGCTCATGCGGAATTTTATGAAAATATATATTGGAAATCCATAATTCGCATAATATGATCGCATAGTATTGGAACGAAAAAGAAATGTACAACAAGTACATTTCACCATTCACCTCCATTGAAAACATGTATTTTCTCGTATATTTCTCGCGCGATTTCCAGTTCCCGACAGCTGACGCGAGCAGTAAATTGTGTTCGATGGAGGGAATTAACAACAAATGTCGTCGAAACTGAGAATATATTAGCCATTTGAATATGCAAGCACTTTCATAATGATGTTTTACTCAGTCCGTAGTTGAACAAGTCGACGACAGAAACCGTATTTGCTGTAAGTAGAAAAAGACATATTTTATACACCAGTTGTATTAGAAAAAAAGCTGCGTCAAATGGTTTCGTCGTCGGTCATTTTAATTAGAATAGAATAGAATAGAAAAACTTTATTTATGACAACTTTTTTTACAATAACTAAAATCAAATCCTTAATAATATTATATATACAAATAAAAACACAAAACAAAAATAAATTAATTTTAATCTAACAAGTGTCATAAAATGGTTCTTGCTCGGCATATGCCGGGCGCTCTAATTGGAGCACCTCTAATTCACCTCATCTTTTTTGTTATGGGATAGGGAGTCAAATGAGCAAGCGTGTTCCCTGATGGAAAGCAATCAACGCCGTCCATAGATATCTGTAGTACCCTAGGCATTGCAAATGCGTTGCTGGCCTTTGAGATTAGAGTAAGCTTCTTTCGCGTAGTAAAGCGGTTCTACAGTACTAGTTTTCCCGGTCCACTCCCTGATATTATGTAGCCCGCGACTTTTCCCATCATGATCAGTTGCAACAATTTGTACCTACCTGTCTCATGATGTGTTCTTTAAGTAACTTTTCCTTCTACCTTTCAAGCTTTGCAAAAGTTTACTTTTTTGATTAACTTGTCGGACAACCGTCGTAATTGTTAATAATGTGAAGTATTTTTTATTTAATGAGACGTGCTTATTTACTTTTTATGTTTTCAGGCACTTACATCTAATCAGACACACAAACAAACTTAAATCTAAGAAGAACTAACTACAAAAATTTAACTAATATTTTTCAACCATATTGCAGTTCATAAATAACTAAGATGAAAACATTTAAATTAGAATCCAAGTAGTTGACGGTTCAGAATTAGAAATGATGTAAATACTAAACTAATAAAGAGTTTCTGATATAAATTTTAAACCCTACTACACTTTGACTAAATGTGTCAAGATTTTTTTAATTCTTAGATAGATAGTTATATTTATTTCTTTATTTCAACAAATCATGCTTTTATACAAGGTTGAATTGCCAGTGGAACCTGAGATACGGGCAACCGCCCGTTGCCCGTATCTCGGGACCCAAATATTAATTTTCAATCTTGGAAACGTATCTTAACTAATAATACTACTGTTTTTCTTTTGTTGTACGTGACATCTATGGGATCATTCACCAGAATATGGATACTAGCATAGCATAGCAGAATAAACTCATTTTGGTATCCTGAGCTGAAAATATTATAGCTAAAAATAAAACCATTTTGTTATCCTAAGTGTGGGAATTACACAGCTTAAAATAAAACATTTTTTTTTTATCCGAAGCATAGGGATTACAGCTAAAAATAAAACTATTTTGTTATTCTTAGCGCGGGGATTGCAGCTAAAAACAAAACCATTTTGTTATCCTAAGCGTTAGGATTCAGCTAAAAATAAAAACATTTTTTTTTATCCGAAGCATGGGGATTACAGCTAAAAATCCTTAAATTTTGAAACATGGTAATTTTGAAGGTCCACCTTAGGACTGTTACTCAACACAGAAAAAGTGAGTTTTCACTGTGTATACTTTAAAATAAAGGATTTGTAACAACCAACATACATTTTATATCTCTATTTACAGTACCTAGTTACAGTACCCTCAGTAACAACCCATTTACAGAGGGTACGGCAAATTCGTACACAATTAACGCAATTTTATTACACAACTACGCGCCCATAAAACAACTAAATGTATAAAGTTTGTGAAACTTTAAGTTTAAGTTTGTATATTTGGATAATCTACGTTAGGAAACTTTGCTACTAAAACTATTTACACTTTTATGTATAAATAATTTAGTAGTTTTCGTAGATTAAACGTAAAAGCACTGGCAAATAACAAAATTTAAGTATATTTTTCTTCTCCAAGTCGTTTCAAATACGTTTTGTACTTTATTACATACGCTAGTATAACTTATGTTCTCTAGGATTTCGTCAATCGACTATAAGCTTATCAATTGAAAAATTAAAAAAAAAAGCAGTAATTAAAAAAAAGACTTCCCGCCAAATTACATCAGTGACGTTGTGTTTTTATTTCATTTTGGTAATCTTATATTATTATCAGTTATAAGATTTAATTGTGGTGGTGTATTATACAATATAGTTCGATTAAGGCGTATAAGTGAAGTGATATGAAATAAATGCGTGTATCGTTACTTTTTAAGTTGACTAAAAAAGTCCATAGAAGGTTTTGGTAGAATAGCCACCATTTTATCAAGACGTAAGTTAACTAGTAATACTTCAAGAGATTTGATGTTATCGTATTATATATTGACACTGGCATAAAAGTTATAACTAATTGTCATCAAAGAAAAGAACGATTTTTTTAAATAAAATTAAAAAAGTAACATTTTTTATTTAAACAGTCCAAAATAAATTGAATATTGAATTGGAAAACTAAACGGTTTATTTAATTACTTCTATATTGGCCCAAGGATCTTCAATAAGTTCCCGATATCGTCTCTAGGCAGAACATGCAGAAAAAAACAAAATAGTAATTAAAAATTGGATCAAATCACTCAGTAGGAACCAAATCAACACTTCTTTCACAATAAATCTTTTAAATAATGGTATCAACGTATATTATTTTATGTATATTATTTGTTTACTTATACATATATGTATAACCAAAGAAGATATTTTATTTATTTATTTTATTTTATTTACGACAATTTACTTGTGTGGTGAAATTGTATGGAGCATAGTAGGTCTCACTAGGCAGGCCCGAGCTGAGACCTTCCGATTCGGTTATTATTCAAATTTGGATACATATATAAATTCACATAAATAACTACATACATACATACATACACAATATATACATGACAATAATGACCAACTATGCTCTATTGAAAATCACTTCATAACTATTTTAAGTAATAAATATAAATAAACGATGATTAAACTAGTCATGGTGTAACGAGTTTTTCTTCCAGAAAGAATGTAAAAGACAACTCACTCAACAGAATTGTTCCTTAATCTGTATACCTATCTGTAACAAACGTTAGCTCGGACACAAGTTAAATCGTATTCGGACGGAGTTGAGCGTGTCCGCGATGATAAATTGGCAAAGTTACTACATAGAGCCTTATCACGATAACACGTCATATGAAATAGATTACCTCAGTTTGTTTTGGTTAAATATGTATAGGGTGTCCAGTGGCAGAAATAGGTTAAAGTTCGAATAATCAGTAAACGCATACTTACTGATTATTATCTGCCAATATTAAGAGAACATCCTGCCTTTATTTCATGCACATAGATTTAACAAGATGGCACCACGTCTCACATTATTAGAAAGACCATGGAGCTTTTTCGTGATATCTTCCGTAACAAATTTGTCGCCGAATGTGACCCCTAAGGACTTTTTCTGTGGGAGTCACTACTTCATCGAGTAGCACATAATACTGTGGCTAAATTCCGAGAGCGTGCCCAAAGTGGAGATCAACATTTAGACGAAATAGTTTTTAAATATTAAAAATCCGCATTTCTCGTCTTCGTAAAAGTTATTGAATTTTATATAAATCCTGAGTAGTTTGTTTATTAATTCTTTTATTTTCTTCGATGGCAATTAGTTATAACTATTATGCCACTGTCAAGTAAAATAAAATAATATGCAATATCTTGAAATGTTACAAGTCAGCTTATCACGTTACGTCTTGATAAAATGGTGGCTATTTTATCAAAACCTATAAACTTTTTCAGTCAACTTAAAAAGTCACGATACACGCATTTATTTCATATCACTACACTTATACGCCTTACCTAAACTATATTGCATAATACGCCACCACAATTGAATAATATAACTGATAATAATATAAATTATGGAACTAAAAAACACAACGTCACTAGTGTAAGTTGGCGGGAAAAGTCTGTTTATTATTTATGTTTGAAAACTTTATTCTGCCATCGGACATCCTATATAGAGATGCTTTACAAACATTATTTTCTTCATTCCGGAGCACTGGCCATATAACTGTCGGGGACTGCTACTTGCATCAATGACTTCATACAATTTTGATCAGTGAAGTTCTGACGCTATTTTTATTGAAGGCTAACAAATCAATTATGCCAGTTTCAAATAGTGTAACATATATAGATATATATATATTTTTTTATTTCAAGTAAGTTAGCCCACCTTGGGTGATGATAGTTTTCTTTTTATATTCACGCCTATCCCCCGCAGAGGTTGGCAGAGACCACAGAGCTCCATCCGCTACCATTCATCGCAGCAAAACGGCTCTCCATTGGTCGCTTTTAGCCCTCGTGAGAATCAGGACGTGACGGGTGGCGAATCACGTCGCCGTAATTTTTCAACAAATTAGGTATATTAATTCGTGTTAGTGAATCCCACGAGCCGCAAGGGAGGATGGAGGTCAGCCCCAGCAGAGCCCTGCATGCTGAGGTAAGGCACCATAGTACCCGGGGGAGCCCGATCCCGGGACGGTCGGCACGCTTACGACTAAGCTCGCCCTTAGCCACGCATCCTTTGGCACAGCAGACCATGGATTGACGGAGAGGAAGGGAAAGGATAGAGAAGGAAGGAAAGAGCAGGCACGGAAATGCGGATTGCGGGGTTAGCAGACTTGGAGTAAATATTTATAATTATTAATTCGAACCCGTGACTATTGACTCCGTGGGCGGAGGGTCCCGCCACTGAGCCAATCGGCCGTCCGTCGGTGATGATAGTAATTATGCTTTTTTTATAATCAAGAACATTACTAGGTTCTTCAATAGAACAAAGATGATTAACTAAAAAAAAAAACTTTTAACTTTACTAGAAGTCTTGCTAATCGCTTCAACCAATCTAATAATGCTTGGAAATACATAGTTTAATGATAGTCGAAATCCAACCTATAACGTAAGATCCGCAAGTTCAACGATTAGGCGGATCTTAGCTAAGTAAAAGTTCTAACTGTCCACATAGTAAAGGATTTCCGCAAAGTAACGCTTGACTTCATTAATCGTATTGGTGCTTTTGGTTTTTTTAAAGTAGAACAGGCAAACGAGCGGGCGGATCACATCGTCAAAATCGGTGGCATTATAGCTGCGTCGCCGGCCTGATAATCTATATCAGAATCTTTTAATCTATATAGAAATCTCTGATAATGTACTTGATTTCAAGTAGATTCCAAGATAATTCTGTTCGATTTCTTTAGCTTACATCGTTTCATTAAGTCAGAAATCAGCACGATACTTTTGGTTCAGCAAAAATGTATTCAAGCGAAAAGTGGATTATTAACGGAAGATTATAGCAGGCATAATTTAAGATCCTTGGTACGTTCCGTTCCCTTCTGTTTGAGTTGATTGTAAAGCTTATCCTTCATGCCAATTTAGGAGATAAAATTTTGTCATTGATGCTAATTAGGATTACAATTATGTCATTTTCAAGTTAATTTTTTTTTAATATTTTAATTTATTTCAGTACCATCAATAGAAGTTACAAATAGACATGTATATTATTATATAATAATTATTATAAATAATTATTATATATAATCACAATCCATATGCCTCATTGCTGGGCACGGACCTCCCCAAAAAAACTAACTACCTTTGTTTTTTTTTATATGTTTTTTATATTTTCACGCCTATCCCCCACAGGGGTTGGCAGAGACCACAGAGCTCCATCCGCTACCATTCATTGCAGCGAAACGGCTCTTCATTAGTCGCTTTTCGGGTGGCGAACCACGTCGCCGTTATTTACTGGCGCACCTTTGTTGGCGCAACGACCCATAATGGATCTTCGCCTCCGAACAGATTTTACGCCACCGTGTCCTGTCGCTCAGGACACGGTGTCGTCACCTCCTGCCAGTTGTGGATTTGAAGGTTGCGCAAGTCATCCCCCCATCATGTCTCTCCAGCGGTACCTGGGGCGCCCCACAGGATGTAGTCCAGTTGGGCGACTCACATACGCTCTCTTGACAGCGCGATCCTTCCTAATCTTCTCAATGTGGCCCAGCCAACGAAGTCGGTAGGCCTTAGTCTCTCCTATTACATTGGGTTGGGCTACCAATTATTTGTGTCAACCTATCAATCTGTCAAATTATTTATACTTCAATTTTAATTTTATTATTATAATTGTTTTTTTAATTTAAGCCTATTTTTGGAGATCATGAAATAATTTCTTTGTATTGTGGAAATTAACCCACAACGCTTGTCCAATGCGACTAGCCAATTGCCAACTCAGATCGAAGTTTCAACTTCGAAGAGCTAATTTAAAGCTGGAAGTTGTTGAAAAGCTAAAAACACTTTGAGAAGAAAAATAGAACATTGTGTATTAAATGAGTATATTCGATGATAATATGAATTTGTCGTAATTAAATAAAATTGCCATGTCACTTCAATAAATGTACACCAATTCACCGAGTGAAAAATTTAATAATTTTATTTATATTTTAAAATGTAATTTAAGGGCTTGTAATAATGTAAGTCCAAGTAAGTCTTCGACTGCGGTCTAGTCACGTATTGTTAATAAGGTAGCCATTTTATCGAAACCTTTTATGGATGGGGCGGAGTAAAGATGCATGTAACTTATTGTACTTTTTAATTTTATTAATTGAAGATGAATTAAACGTTGCCTTCATTTGTTTGTTAGGCGCTTGGGTCGTTAGTTAGTTAGATTTCCTTACTTTAATTTTCTCTATTAATGAAATATTTGGGTGCTTGCATATAGCTGTTATGTACCTTCTCTAAGCATCTATTAGAGAGAAGGTATATTAAATGTATAAAATATAATAAGCATAATATTTTGAATAGGGATGATTTCTTCTTTATCCAAAGAAATAATATTTTATTTAATCATCCAAAAACATGAGTTTTGCTATTACTAGAATTCTTGTTAACCATTTTAGCTAATCTGTTAGTGCTAATTATTTAATTTATTTAATAATTTTGAATATTTTCAAGATTAATCTTAATTTCTAAAACATACAAACAAAAAAAATTGTACATGATTTTTAAAACGCGAAAACGCTGTAAATTACGCAGAAAAGTTGATTGCATATTCAGATCAGAAAATTATACTGCGTTGAATGGTCTGAGTCACACAGCTTTAAGACAAAAATAAAATTTTGTACAGCGTTGAAACTCACTATTTTTAAATGATCTGTACAATTTTTCAGAAGCCTTTAAGTTTTTTAGCTCTGGTGGTAAGTTTTCATTTTGCTGTTTACGACGTTTTAGCTAATATTGTATCACGCAGTCATAAAATATGTGGACAGTCTGCTTTACGTGTACATGTGTCAGAGGTCAGTTCTTGAAAAAATATTGTTTCCATCACTAGTTCAACGCCAGAATCGAGTTTATGAGCATTTTTTTATGGGATAGGAAGGCAAACGAGCAGGCGTGTCACGCGATGGAAAGCAATCAACGCCGCCCATAGCGCGGCTTGCGCCGCATCATAGGCAGTGCGGAAGGTTTGCCGACCTTTAAGGAAGTTGTCATTATGGGAGTGTGAATGTGGGGAAGGTAGGGGGAGGGTGTTGGGCCTCCGGAACTCGGTCGTTCACCGTACGAAGCGCGGTAGCTATGCTACTACCCAGAAGCCGGTTTTCTGCGGAAGTGTGGTACTTTCCATGTATTGTAAAGGCTATTTTTACCAATTGTGTCATTGCTACTTAACATTAATTCGATTTATTGGACGTCGTGACGTGACGTGATGTTTGTCGTTAGAATCGTCCTATCAATGACTCGGGCATCGTAAGAGGAGACTAAAGTCCATGTATTGTAAACGCTATTTTTACCAATTGTGTCATTGCTACTTAACATTAATTCGATTTATTGGACGTCGTGACGTGACGTGATGTTTGTCGTTAGAATCGTCCTATCAATGACTCGGGCATCGTAAGAGGCGACTAAAGTTCATGTATTGTAAACGCTATTTTTACCAATTGTGTCATTGCTACTTAACATTAATTCGATTTATTGGACGTCGTGACGTGACGTGATGTTTGTCGTTAGAATCGTCCTATCAATGACTCGGGCATCGTAAGAGGCGACTAAAGTCCAAAAGCAGACGTTAGCATACCGATTGCTTGTAATAGAGGAGATGGGCTCTTTAGCATTGATATGCAAGCCATCTAAGGAGAAGGAAATCGACTCCGCAACGGGGTTTTAGGTAAAACTCGAAATATGCGGCAGATTCCATTATCTCACCTAGCTACAGACTTATTGGTCCGCCTCTCTTGTGGAATTAGCTAGCTAAGTAGACAGGGTAATGCAGGTTCTAGGCAAACCTACCTTTTCCGCAGGCGGCGAAATGAAGAAGAAAAAGATGAATTAAATGAAACAAAAATTAAGTTTGAAGTAGAAAAGTATGAAATACTTCTTCGAAATCTTATATATTAAGACACTTTACGATTAAGATTAATGAAATTCAACCTTTAACACGAAAAGTGAACGAAAAAAAAAACAAAATACTCGAAATTCATAATGTTATGAGAAAAGTAAAACATAAATCAGCACCCACGACGTGATTTTAACAAAGCCTTGTGCGTTCAAAAATGACGTGTAGCAACAGCTTATTGTTCTTTGGCGTTCATTTTTTAAAGATAAACCCTTTAGGTTCTGCCATACAGGGCACCGGAGCGACCTCCCGTGGCGTAAAACATTATTATTATTTTGTTCGTATTGGTCGTCAAAAAAGTTAGTCATAGGAAACTTAAATTATACAGCCTATGTTTATTAAAGAAGTCAGGCGTTACTTTGCGGAAATCCATCACTATGTGGACAGTCAAAAGTTTTACTTAAGTAAGATCCGCGACAAGCAAAAAAATACAATTAATAATTTTGTGCTGGATGAAGTGGATTTATTTGGATCTTAAACCAAAAACTTACCGAAAATCGGCCATCAATTCTCCACCCACCAACCACTATACACAACACCAAACACACATTACCACTTTTCCATCTTGTAAATGACACGTGTTTCGCCCCAACACGAGCTATAGCTAAGTAAAACTTTTGACTGTCCACATATTATACAGCCTAAGTTTGAGGTTATAAATTACATATATTAAAAAAATAAAAGTTTTCATTTCATTTTTATAATTGCATGTTATTATCAGTTATGTTTTTTTTAAGTTCTAATGACGTATTATATTTTATTTATTTCAACAAAAGAGTTGAATTAAAAGAAATGCCTGTATCGTGACTTTTAAGTTGATAACACAAGTCCGTAGTGAGTTTTGGTAGAATGCCTAGCATTTTATTATGACGTAAGGTGTCAAGCTGAGTAGTACGTTTAAAGATATTTGTCATAATATTTTTTTTTTCACAACCCATATATCCTTCTGCCAAGCAAGTCTCTCCCCATTCCTGGAGGAACGGACATTAATCCAATCACGTTTAACCAGGGTGAATTAGCAGTATCCTGCCTCAAAATAATTGTCTGTGGAATATTCCTTATACTATCCCGATACAAGGTGACTATTGCCTCTGTATGCGTCAGTTTCTTTACTGAGCCCTTACCTTTTACTTGACACAGGCATAATAGTTGTACCTTTTGCTGTAAAAAAAGAAAAACAATATATACGAGTATAAAATAATTTTATAACTGTTTTTATTTGAACATTCCCTTATATTCAAGCTTTTCAAAATAACACTTTTCATGTTTATCTTTGTTTGCTCTGAATTTTATATTTAAAGTTTACGTTTTACCCTTCGTTTTTAATTGTGTTTTTTTTTACGCTAGGTAGGCAATGTATAATATAGTGTAAGACGCCCACCGGCTAGACATAATGACGATTTGCATAAGGTGACTAGAATAACCCTTTGTGCTTTAGATAAAGAAATGTTATACTTTAGGTCGGCTTATAATTTTTTTTTAAATTTTGTCAATCGTTTTTGACAAAATTGTTGCGTTAATATAATACTAAAAATATTAATTTCTTTCATAAATCCCAGCTTTCTAACTTCAGTACCTACTAGAGGTACTGAAGATGAATAGGTAGGATAACGTAAGGAAACGTATAATGTACACCACATTATACGTTTCTTACATTAAGAATGACATTTTCATTTCATTTGATGATAATGTCGAAAGTTTCACAAAAAGAATGTTCCCAACACAACACTGAAGCAGGGAGCTTCGCTTGAAATAAAGGTGTTGTTAGTATAATTAAAATTTTGCCGCAAGTGGCGATATTCCGTGAGGCGAAAGTTCGTTTGGACTAACGTAACGTAAACGCGTCGAAACGTAACAACTACACTTGGGACGCTAGTGATGACGCGGTTGACGTTCGCATGTTTATAAAGTTTCATAATTACTGACGCCATTTTGTTTACGATAGGGATGTATTCATTTAATACCAGATGTATCGATAATGGTTAAAATTGTTTGCAACGAACTTATAAGTAAATAATTGAAATTATTATATTATGTTATAATTGATTACTTAGATATACTCATAAGTCAATAATAAATTAAAAAGAAGTGATAGCCAAACGAGAAAGCGTGTCACTTGTATCTATACTCATCTATATTATTTTACCTTCATCTATTCTTATTTATTTGGTCATCGAGTATCTAAAAAAGGCAGGTACTTCGTTTCAGTAGGGACCAGATCATCATTCTACGTAGAAAAAAACAAATAATTTTTGTATTTGTTTCGTTTCGGGTATAAATGATCTAATTTTAATAGAATTTAACGAACAAAAATTTTTGGTAATCCAAAGCAAATCATCAAATATTACGGCCAAAATCGTGTAAAACTGCAAGTAAACGTATAAATATGACATTTTTTTACAGAAGAATGATATAGAGAACCTTGTGATGTCGTTTACATCTGTTTTCTTCAAATTACTTGTAATAATCTTATTTAAGTCGTTTATGGGGGCAAGTTTATTGTTAACTGTCTACCTGGCTACCCACACACGGGTCTGTATCTTCGGGTCGGGACAGTATGTTAGACCATAACAATAGAATCTTGATTTAGTGGGTTTATTCGGTTAGGTTACCTCTTTATAATGGAACTTAAGATGAACAACATAACCTTATATAAATTTTGATATAATAATTAAACATTCTTTTAGTGGGTAAGAAGACCAAGCGTATTATATAAGGGCATAGACATGTATGGGCTGAAAATTGCACATTATTAAAATTGAGAGGTATTCTTAAAATTGCAGTTACATATTTGGCGGATGGATTGGGGCGGCGGTGATTGCTTATAAATCAAATCAGGTGCTCCCCCTTTTTGTCTCTATCTTTTATATAACATTAAATATAACTAAATAAATATCATAATAAATATAGATTATCGAAATGAAAAGGAAATAGACATCCTTATATGGTATCAAAATGTTCGTCACTGTTTCCCCCTAGATAATAGTTGGATGAAACAAAATAAATTACCTTCGTTTTATCTCAGTGTCATGTCATTAACAAAGTTTTGCGTAACAACGTGATCGTACTGTTTTTATCTGTGCCGAGGTCCGTGCAATATATTTTTAATCTGTGCCGTCCACTATACCATGGCTCGCGGCCTGGTATTTATTAAAAAGTAGCTGAAAGCCAATGCAATACGAAACATATTTATCTCCGACGAGTTGCTCTTCTAATGTAAAACGATTTTTAACGAACCCCAAAAAAGGAAGCATATTTGTGTACTTCGAAAAGGAAAAGGCATAACTTTGTTTGTGTCTGATTTTTGCGAAACACGCAAGTAATTGCAAGAGAACACGTTTATATATTTATCTTCTCATCATCATGTAGCACTCCATTGCCGGACGTGGCGTTCAGCTTCATATATCCAGTTCCTGCCGATCAAAATCATCAGTTAGTCTAACTGGAGAGCGTCATACAACACATAAAAAATCCAAAATGGCGGAAAAGATGGCTGACCTCTATTATGCTAAGGTATATCTTATTCTAAGGTAGGCAACGAATTAGTGCTATTAGAAACCCTTAATGTTGCTGATGTGTTTGATCGGCGCCGTTAACTTACGATCATGTGACACACTTACACGTTTGCTTAGTTATTCTATAAAAATATATCAATGGTTCGAGAATTTCTAACAAACTTTTAGCTTAATTAAGTTCGAAATAAACAATTGAATACTTAGGACACGTATGAAATCTTAAACACATCGATACAAGAACGTTGTGCTGACTATGGGGCCATCCAAAAATTACGTTACACGTATTAAGGGGAGGAAGGGCTTCAACAAGGTGTGACATTCAGTAATAAGAGAATGAGTCTTTACAATATATGCATAAATTTGAAGTGTCAAAACTTGAAACTCTAAACTTCACATGTGACAAAGAGGGAGATTAAGAGATCCGAAATCATGAAATTCATGTGATGTAATATAATTTATCCCAATATTGGTATTGGGAAAGGGGTTTCATAGGACTTATTATTGGGAAAGGGGTTTTATACGACACAATGCAAAAGAACTTCTTTCACGTTGCTCTAATTTCTTAACGTTCTGATTTCTCACGTGTTATTCGCTAAATGTAAACGTGAGAGAGCTTGTAATTACGAAAATCAAGGAGCTTTATTAGTAGGTAAGAAAGAAAACTTTATTTGAGATTTTTACATGATGTTGTACGAACAAAAACAAACTTTTACGGAAAAAGGACAATGAAGTTTATGCTTTTTTTTATGGGATAGGAAGGCAAACGAGCACGCGTGTTACCTGATGGAAAGCAACCAACGCCGCCCATAGACATCCGCAGCGCCATAGGCAGTGTGGAAGCGTTGCCGACCTTTTGAGGAAAGTGTCATTATGGGAGTGGGAATGGGAGAGGGAGAGTGGGAGATTGTTGGGCATCCGGAACTCAGCCGCTCACCGTACGAAGCGCGGTAGCTAAGCTACCACTCAGACGCCGATTTTCTGCGGGAGCCGACCCATTTATGAATTCGTCTGCAGCGTGGATCTACCACTATTTAGTTTAAGTTCCCCGTAAATCCACTTCTTCGAGTAACAAAAGCACATTATTATTTTTCTGTTTTTGTTTGCTTGTCGCGAATCTTAGCTAAATAAAAGTTCGAACTGTCCACAAATCATCTTTATGACTAATTAACTAAGTAATACGATATTAGCGAACTAAAATGACAATGAGTCGGTCACGATTGTCGGAAATAGATGTCAGACAATTGCTAGAATACACGAGTGCTGGAGTGGAGACCGGATCTGGTCATTGGAACCTTCAAAAAACAAGCCTATACATTTTACAAAGGCGTCAAATGTCTATAGGTGGAGTTGATTGCTTTCCATCAGGAGATATGCTTGTTCGTTTGCTATCCTATCCTGTAGAAAATGTCGATCGGACATCCGCTTACAGAAAAATAAACTTGGGCCCGAATATAAGACTTGATTACTATACAACGCAATGAATCGGAATGTTATGAATATTTTTTTTCCTTTACCTACAAATATTTAACTTTTTATAGCGCATTAAACACCAGATATTCAGTAAAGTTGTACATAAATGTCTTTATTATCTATTATCGTAAGATAATGTGGATATAAAATCACTTAATTTAAAACAATCTGGCTCTCAGCAGGAAATTAAATAAAACCAAATTTATTGCTCGATTGATTTTTCTTTGTCTTTTTGTACAGTGACATTTATGTCGTAGACTTTAAACTCTTAATTACATGTAGATAGTGTTTGTTTATAGACATTTTAGTGTTGTATATAGAAGTATCGTGCCAAATATTATTATTAAAAAAAAACAAATATGTGTACAGTTCACACACAGGAGACTTGAAAATTCAGTATTCTATATCATTCTATTGCGTGCTAAAACCTTTTCATGTACATATATATGTATGTGTTTGTCTCTTTTTAGTGTCGCTTTTTCGTTTCATCGAGTTTCTAATTTTTTTTATATATTCACGCCTATCCCCTGCAGGGGTTGGCAGAGACCACAGAGCTCCATCCGCTGCCATTCATGGCAGTGAGTGATGACGGCTCTCCATTGATCGCTTCTCGCCCTCGTGAGAGATAGGACGTGACGGGTGGTGAACCACGTCGCCGTCATTTTTCAACAAATTAGGTATATTAACTCGTGTTAGTGAATCCCACGAGCCGCAAGGGAGGGTAGAGGTCAGCCCCAGCAGAGCCCTGCATACTGAGGTAAGGCACCATAGTACCCGCGGGGAGCCTGATCCCGGGACGGTCGGCACGCTTGCGACTAAGCTCGACCTTAGCCACGCATTCTTTGGCACGGTAGACCGTAGATTGGCGGAGAAGAAGGGAAAGAAGATGAGAGAGGAAGGGAGAGAATAGAGAAGAAAGGAAACGGCAGGAACGGAAATGCGGATTGGGGGGGTTACCAGACTCGGAATAAATATTTATATATATATATATATATATATATATATATATATATATATACATATATATATATATATGTACATTCCGATGCGGGAATCGAACCCGCGACCATTGACTCCGTGGGCGGAGGGCCCCGCCACTGAACCAATGAACCAATCGGTCGTCTTAGTTTCTGATTAAAACGGTGCTAATTTTTTTTATGGGATAGGAAGACGGACGAGCAGGCGTATCACCTGATGGAAAGCAATCAACGCCGCCCATAGACATCTGCAATACCATAGGCAGTGCGGAAGCGTTGCCGGCAGTTTTTGGATACACATATTGTTTTATAATTTAATTTTTTAATTGTTAATAAAATAGTTTTTATTCATCCACTCAAGTTCAAATACATTTTTTAAAACTCGCAGTGGATGACAATTCATCTCAATATAGTTTTTTCAAATATTAAGTCATTAAGTTTAGTTTTCTATGGAAGAAAAAAGTTCTCTTATATAAGATATAATTTATTGGAAATAAATACCGTCAGTAGCGAAGCGTGTAGATCGCTGGAAAAAAATAGGAAATGACTTTGAATTTTTCTTATATTACTTTTGCATAGACCATTTGCCTATGGCGATATCTCGTGAAAAACCCCAAAAGTTGCATTGCGCAGGATATTTCTTGAATTTCTATGACCAATTAGCTCAGTGACAGGACTGGTGTCTTGCAGGACAGGGTTAATGTCTTGCAGGCAGGTTCGGTCGCCGGACCGGGATAAATATATGTTTGATCTACAGATATTTATTTTTAGTCCGGTTATTCCGCCAATACATGCTATACAGTACATATAAAATAAAAAACTACGCGTTAGCGAACAAACCGAACTAAGTTGAAAATTAAATTAAATTTTAGTAAACTTGTCTACATAGTAAAACCCAGGCTAAATCGGTTAACAAAGAAATACATATTATTGCAAATGAACCCATTTTTATAGTTTTATTGTATCTATAAGTTACCTCTTTTTGAAAAAGTGGTGCCTGCTTTAAAAATCATCTTAAATATCATATGGGTTCATCATCATCATCAACAGCTTATGACGGTCAAATACTGGATATAGGCCTCCCTCAAGAAGCGTCACATAGCTCGATCTTCGGGTTCATGCATTCAGTTTCTGCCAGCCGCCCTGCGCAGACAGTTGCAGATGGTGGAGATCGCTTCTCGTCAAATATAGTGTGGGATGTCTCCCGATTAGATGGTGTGACGATCTTATAGGTTTATGATGTCAAAATAAAAAGCTATAACACCGGTAATTATTTCACGCAGAATTGTACCTACTTAATAAAAACTAATAAAATTACGCGAAGCGAGAAGTAATAATGGCGTATTTATGAAAATAAAAGCAAATTACAACGTTACAGTTGTGATTTGGCGTCAAAAAAACCTCAGTAAAATCTTAAGTTTAAATTTACTCAAGATTAACATTAACCTAAATTAAAATTAAGTTGAGATTGAAATCAATTGTTAATCTAGGATAGTTTCGTTTTTGGTTCGACTTCAACGCCACGCGATTCCTCGTC
Organism: Baronia brevicornis; assembly: GCA_031353405.1. NCBI lineage: Eukaryota > Metazoa > Arthropoda > Insecta > Lepidoptera > Papilionidae > Baronia > Baronia brevicornis. The sequence continues at coordinate 36,771 of JASFAT010001382.1, forward strand.
CCCCGCGCCAGTCGTGTGTTAGCGCTCAACGATCTTGGTAGTGTTGTCGATTACATTTTTTTTAATAGGAAGAACGAAATCGTCGTGTTTACAATCTTGTTAGTGAGCAGACGAGAACTGAACTTTTTTTTAAATATACTCTTCTCCGAAACTTTGAAAGTAACCGGCGCATACTGATTTTTTTGTGTTGTTTACAAATGTGAATTTATCGTTAGGGATAATGTGAAATAAAACTTGGTTTTGTTTTGTGGTGAAATGGGAGATTTCCTCCGGGATTGTATGGAATTGGGTTAACAAAATTTTTAACAGGTTTGTAGAAAATAAATTGTTTTAATATAAGATTTCAAAATAGCATAGTTCAACGTAGTTTTGACGTATTTTGACTTGCACAAACAAACATGTAAAAAAATGTTTTATATATTGGTCGGTTTATAAATTTTTTGATTATTCATTAACCAGACATTTACAATCGACAATTTTTGATATTGCTTTTCATAAAAATATTTATATATCGTAAAATGTTAACATTCTTTTTGTCTTTTTAAATATAAATAAATAAGGAAATAAAATAATTATATTCTTGCTCAAAATAAACTTATGTTGTAGGTATACGTATAGAAATAATTTGAATGTGGATCTTAATTTGATTTTCTATTTACTTATGTGATATTGTTTGTGATATTCCAATTACAAAAACGGATTACGCTATTGATAAATGACATTTATTACAAAAAAATTATATGAACATTTAAAATGTTCATATAATTTATTTGTGAACAGGAGACAAATTAAGTTTTTTATTTCTTAAAAAGTATTGAGAGCATATATTCTGTGGTTTAAAATGTTTGTTTTGAATACTTAAATGGACGAATAATGGTAATAAACTCAATGTTGATATTTCGCGACGTACATTTTCTCAAAATACATGATTTCGTTCCAGTCGCCGACGGGATGTGTAGTTTCCAAACGCTGCGTTAAGTGGATTATTATGTTTTTGGAAATGAGTATACACAAATAACATAACAGTAAAAAAATCTCATTTTACGTTATTAATTATATTTATTTTAAATCATCATCACTATTTTATAGTTTGTGTGCGCTTTTAGTGTAAACTATAATTGAAAACCTTTAAGCTAGGTTTGCTGGAGAAATCTCCAACGGAGATAAGTTTACTTAAAGAATACTTTTTGTCGACAAATTTGAATATGTTACTACTTATTTGTGTGCTAGTATTTAAAAAAATCATTGATTTGTCCGTGACAATTTACAGCTGGGGATTTACCTTCCTGAAAATTGAGATATTAATTTTTATAAGATTTGGTGGGCGGGTTGTCTTTCTTAAGCAGAAACTGCTACCCAACTATTGGTATTCTTTTTTATGGCAATTACCATTGGCTATTATGCCAGTGTCAAGTAAAACAAATATCATTGCATCTGTGTATTCTGTTCCTCTCTTATCTCGACCGCACTGATTAATCTCCTTGGTGTCTTCTCCCTTTTACTTGACGTTGGCGAAATCATCCGTGCTATTTTTCATTCAAATAAATGAATGAATGAATCAAATATCTTGAAATATGAATTCAGCTTGTCACGATAAGTCCTGATAACACGGTACACGCATTTATTTCATTTGACCTACGCCTTAATCAATACTGAATTATAAGCCACCAGAAATGAAAATATAACTGACTGTTACATGAGTTTATAAAAATGATATAAAAACTACGTCATTGATGTAACTTGGCGGGGAAAGTCTCCTGATATTTGCTAGTAGGAATTGAATGAAAATTCACTCACATTCATTAAACTCATAGCTTGGGTTCTGTGTGCGTGTTGAGATGTACACCTATAATCAGATCATTCCTACTAATAGTAGGAATTCAATGAAAAATAGCTTGATTTCTGTGTGCGTGTTGAGATCATTCGTGCTATGCGAGATTAGTTGGATGCAAGGAATGTTTAATGTAGGCTCCATTTAGTTTTGGTTACCGATCCACGTGTCGTATTATTCCGGCATGACATTCTCGGCGAGAATACCAAATCGCACGAAATACTCGCTCAATTCATTTTTTTCTCTATATAGCTGTACACTGCTCTAAGTTGCTTGAATTGTTTTTATATATTATACTAGCTGCCCGCTCGAGTGGTGTGAACCTTAAGAAAATGAGACAATCTTCCGATTAAAAATAAATAACTTTATTGTAAGCACACTTAAACTCAGAGGAAAGAACAGCATGAAGCACAGAAACAAAGTTTTGCTTTCGTTATACAAAAGAAACGGTAATTGAATATAAATTAATGTCAATCTATCAATACTGACATTTATTTTATTAATCATAGTAATAGCGCCATCTATTACTTATATTGCGATTTAAAATCGCGTAAAAGAGAAAAATTGATTTTTTTTTCTCACGAGGGCGAGAAGCGACCAATGGAGAGCCGTTTCGCTGCGATAAATGGTAGCGGATGGAGTTCTGTGGTCTCTGCCAACCCTGTAGTAGGATAGGCCTGTAAATAAAAAAAAATGATTTTTTATATCATGCTTTCTTTTAACTATCTATTATATACGTTGTCCTAAAAATAATAAATGCAACAAAAATAATTATCTAATTTAGTGTAGTCGTTCTGGAGTTATGCGCGTACGTACATTTCTGCGGTTAATTTTTATTTATATATAATTCGTACGGTGAAGGGGGCGTCCTCGAAGAATATTGGCGTTTTTTTTTGTTTTTTTTTTAACAGCCCATATATGTCCCATTGCTGTGCATGTGCCTCTCCATTTCTGGAGGAATGGACGTTAACCTACCACGCTTGTTCAATGCGGATTCGCGGGATTACCAGACTCGGAATAAATAATTGTAATCCATACATATATTTATTCCGATGCGGGGATCGAATCCGCGACCATTGCTTCCGCGGGCGGAGGGCACCACCACTGAGCCAATTGATCGTCATTGGCGTTTAGTGACAAATAATACAGTAAAATTGTCATTGTAATGTATTACTGCGTTTCGTACAGTGACTGCAAAGATTCGGAGGCCCAATTCTTTTTCCCCATCCTTTGTTTCCTCCTTCCTCTCCTATTAAATCCTTCCCATCCCGACATTCACATTTCCTTTAGTATTGCGGATTTCTTTGGACAGCGCCCATTATCACCTGTCTGCTTGTTTATTTTATTATATCATAAAAACATACTGATAGCATGATGTAGACGCCTTTTCGGTACATCTTGGAGAATCTTTTATCTTGGGTACAAAATATCGCTACCGACCGGAGTAAGGGAACGAGAAGGCACATGAATGATATTCTTGGTTGTTATATATTAAATTACTCATTATCATCAAAGATGCTACAGCTGCGTCTATCCTTCCAGACTAGATCTGCTATTCTTGGCTTTCTCCCTCCAATTTATTACCCCGAGAGTTTTTAGGTTTTGGTCGACTCGGTCTTTCCATCAGACTTTTGGCCTGCTTCGCCTGCTCTAGTTTCATTTATTCTTTCCACATGCCCTGCCCACCGTAATTTTTTACGTAATATAACAAATTTAAATTATCTTTTATAATTATTTATATATAATAAATTATGTGAAATCATTTTACGTATCTTATAAATATATTGTAGATTATTTTGACAACCTTTTGTTTAAAAATAGTAGATTAGTAGTATAACATAATTATAATCGGTGAGTGTCGTGACCTCAATAAGGTTCTAAGGATAATTGTAAGTCCAAATTTAAAACCATAAAGTTATTCACACGTATGAAACTTATTCATCTGCGATTAACGCGTGTAACAAGAGTTTTTGTGGTCGAATCGTGCCTTTTGAAATCCAAAAATAAACGATCGGCCCAAATATTTCACCGCCAAAAATACACTATAGAACGAAGGTGTGGTATTGTAAGCGTGTCCCGCTGTTAACTTTATAGTGATGCTTTTTTTTTTTAAAAATTCCTTTTCTAGTCTTTCATTCCATTTGAATGTCGTGAAATATCGTTGGTATTATTTTCAAAATTCTTTTATGGTTTGAGAAATTTTTACAAAACCATTCTTACTTTGGCTATAGAAAGAGGTAACTTTGAATTCCTAATATTAGTTCACACTCTATATATATCATCATCATCATTATCATCAAGGCATTCCAGCCACGGGTGGGCCTTAGCCTGATACAGTAAATTTTTCCTATCGGATCTTATCATGGCTTTTTCTCTCCAGCTCTTCACAGCGATTGTCTTTACGTCTCCCTATCAAGTTCAAATTCATTTTATTAAACTTATAGTGGATGACGCTTGATGTTAATGTTTTAAAAAAAAATTTTTTTTTCCTTTGTTGACCTCAGTAGGAATTGACTATTACTTGTGCTTTAAGATTATTAGTAAGATAGCTTCAAAGTGTGAAACAGGAAAAAAGGTTTTTTGGAGTTACGAGTACTGTTGGGCTAATGATATGTAAGATGTTTAAAGAACTATACCATGTGAGTGATGAGTGTAGATGAAGCAAAGGAAGTGTGCCGAGATCAAAGCAGGAGAAGATTTGTCGTCTCTGCCTACTCCTAAGCCAAACAGACCTGATCATATGGATATATGTATGAATTATTAATAATAAAACAAAATAAAAAATTGGGCTTCCGGAACTCAACCGGACAAAGCGCGGTAGCTAAGTTCGGACGCCGGTTTTCTGCGGGAGTGTGGTACTTCCCCGGGCGTGCCGCCCCATTCATGCTACAGACAAAAGTATTGGTCTCCAGCGTGACTCTACCACTCTTAAATTTTCAAGTGTTGAAGGTGCTGAGCTTTGTTATTAAACATTCTTTTCGGAATTTGTCTGGGGTATAGATTTGGGTTTTAGAAATTTATTTTTAAAGAAGCCATGAAAATAATTTACGACTAAAAAGATAATAAGCGATTATTAAAATCTTTTTTATCTGTGGTATTATAGAATTGTGAATAGGAACACAGAGCGAGCAAAAATCGAACCCCTACAATAAAATGTTGAAACTTCAGATCGAAATTCCTCATCTCGAACAACTTTCGAGACTAAAGTCAACGAAATGAAAAACGTTAAGTTGCGCGAATATGGGAATCGTTCTTAGCTTCAAAACGTTTTCCTAGTAGGAAATCGCAGATCTGTCAATCACAACTTCGTGTGTTTATTTTCTTACTTTTCCTCACTTTGCTCTCTTTGTGTGAAAATGGGGCCGCTTGGCTCAGCGCTATAGGCACTTATCATCTGAACTAAAGATGTTCAAATTGAATCTGAAATTTATTTTATAAAGCTTATTTTCAATTCCTACTAGTAACTCAGTAGTTCATACTCTCCCTATATATAATTACATATATAGGGAAAGTTCACACTCTCCCTTTATATATAAATATATATAGGGAGATAAAGTACAATTCCTACTATTAGTTCACACTAACAGTAGGAATTCTTTTTATTAACTACTAGCCTTTGCCCGCGGCTTCGCTCGCGTGGAATTTGGTTTGCCACATTAAGTTTCGTGACAGATCATTTTAAATATATATATTTTTACTTAATTTATGGTTCTCAATTTTCGTCATAGTGGCTTCCACATAAAAGGTTATATGCTGTTGCGGACTTTTATTTAGAACTATTCAAGAAAAACAATCCTACGGTACATCATCTTTGTGTAACTCCAATGGTTTAGGCAACGTACGCCAAGATAGCTCTCAGAGGCCAGATTTTTTTCCGACTTAATTGACATGTATTATATTACGATCAAAAAAATATCAATATCAAATATATATTACGATCAAAAAAATTACATAAAATCATTACAAATTTTAGCCTATATGTTATTCCGATGTATAACCTTTATTACTGTAAAGTTTCATCCAAATCCGTCCAGTAGTTTTTTTGTAAAAGGGTAACAAACTTACATACTCACAAACTTTCGCATTTATAATATTATAGTAGGAAAGTAGGATTGAAAATTCGAACTTGCTCAAATTTTCTGTCGTCAATAAAATACTTTTTATTCATCCAGTCAAGTTCAAATACAGTTTTTTAAACTTGTATTATATGACACTTGATATCAATACAGATTTTTCAAATATCAATTCATTCAATCAATCATCAATCACCAGCCTGCGGCAATCCACTACTTGACATAGGCCTCCCTATGAAGCCCGATCTTCGGCTTCAGTAAATTCTCCGATACTTCAATATGATCATTTTTTTTTATGAGACAGGAAGACAAACGAGCATGCGTGCCGGAGCTGAGGATCAATTCATTAATTAAATTTAATTATTATTTTTAGTTTTATATGAGAGAAAAAGAATTATTTATACATATTTATGTAAATTAAGTAATTATTGAATAAAAATTAACTAAAATAAAATTTATTCTTTGTTTATCTAAGTAGGAATTGACTTTAGTTTTTTTGTATATTGATTACTTGTTTTTGGATATAGCTGATGTTAGTTACATCCATAGAATGGTAGCCCGTAGAAAGTGAAGTTTCATTGTGGCGAGTTTTACGGTACTGGAATGTAGAAACAGAAATTATTCCTCGAAGCATGGTTAAAACGAACGAACAGACAAACATACATACATACATACATATCGTCACGCCTGTCTCCCGTAGGGGTAGGCAGAGACCATAGATCTCCATCTGCTAGGATTTCGACATACTTTCCTTGCTTCCTTCACACTCATTATTCTCCTCATGCAAGCCCTTGACCTATAACATGATAACAGTTAAACGCAGTTGTTTTATTATGAAAACCAATTTTCCTACATATTATAAATCAAATCTACAAGTACTGTATCCCTAAAGTTATTTAAAATCATATTTGTAATATAATAATAGATAGAATGTATCTTAAATCTAATAGGTATAAATTCCCAGGTGTAGTGTAGTAGGGTTGCCACTCGCGATCTCGCCGTACAATTTTTACAATTTTTTGATGGGTAAGCTAATACTTTTTTCTTGCGCCATATATGTTACATATCACTTATATCTATGTATATGTGTCAGTTTGTTCTTTGTGCATTACTATACCATTTATCTGAACGCCATGAAACCTTGGGATGTTAGAGTACCCTCTTGCGAAGGTTTCTGGAATAGTACATATAGTCTACGTAGGTGTTTTATTTTTCTTTTTTTTATGGCATAGGAAGGCAAACGAGCAGGCGTGTCACCTAATGGAAAGCAACCAACACCGCCCATAGACATCCGCAAAGCGCCATAGGCAGTACGGAAAAGTTGCCGGTCGGCAAGGAAGTAAGTAAAGGAAAGTGAAATTGTGGGAGTGGGAGTGGGAATCGAAGGGGGAGTGGGAAGGGGAGGGTGTTGGGCCTCCGGAACTCAGACCGCTCACCGTACGAAGCGCGGTATACAAGCTACCACTCAGACGCCGGTTTTCTGCGGGAGTGTGGTACTTCCCCGGGCGAGTCGGCCCATTCATGAGACAGACAAATAATATGCCATTCTTGACAAAGTATTCGTCTGCAGCGTGGCTCTACCACTAGTAAGATACAAATAATAATAAAACACAAACAGAGAAATTCATGTTCCTTCTGACATCACAGGAACGCGCAACGGGTAAGCTTGTAATATGTACCTATGTATAAAAAAGATAGATATATTATTAATTGTACACACAAAAAACAAAGTTATAACTATTCTATGTCAATACAAAGGGTAGTCTTGTCGCTAATGGTGATTTCTTCCAGACAACCGTTGGATGGACTGATGGTAAAGTAGATATTTGATGTAGACTGGCAACACACTAGCGGGCCGGGAGACCGGCCGGCCGGCCCACCCCTGAAATAAAAATAAAAATAGAACCCGATTGTTGCAATACTTACCCAATGCAATAGTGGATGTAAACAATCTACGGACCCACTCAAACACAAATAAAAATACACACGTAAAAAGTATGATATTAAAAAAAATTACAAATGATATAAGTAAAAAATAATTTTAACGAAGAAGAGAAATGGTGAGCGGTCTGAGTTCTGGAGGCCCAACACCCTCCCCTTCCCACTCCCCCTCCGATTCCCACTCCCATAATTTCACTTTCCTTTAAGGTCGGCAACGCTTCCGCACTGCCTATGGTGCTGCGGTTGTCTATGGGCGGCTTTGGATGCTTTCCATCAGGTGACACGCCAGCTCGTTTGCCTTCCTACGCCATAAAAAAAAGAAATGCGGTTTTTATTTTTTAAAAATTATTTCGTCTAAATGTTGTCGACCACTTCGGTCACACTCTTCGAATCTAGCCGAAGTATTGCGTATATGGCGGTAACGTCAGGATGCCGTTAACTTCGCAGACGATATTTTCTTTCAGCGCCAGTGCGGAACCGTTGCCGACCTTTAAGGAAAGTTACATTATCGGAGTGGGAGGGGGAGAGGAAGGGAGGAGGGGGTATTGGGCCTCCGGGACTTAGGCCGCTCACCGTACGAAGCGCGGTAGCTAATCTACCATTCAGACGCCGATTTTCTGCGGGAGTGTGGTACTTCCCCGGGCGAGCCGGCCCATTCATTCTACAGACAAATAATATGCCATTCTTGACAAAGTATTCGTCTGCAGCGTGACTCTACCACTAATAAAGTGATGATAAAGTACCAGGATAACACAAGTTTCTTGTGTGTGTGTGTAACGAAACTGTATCCAGTGACTTGCAGTTGTTTTCACGTGTATGCCCTCTTTTTCTAAATCTAAAACGTATTCCATTAGGCACGTCTAACCTACTTCGTAACCATTTTGATGATATTATCCAAACCTAAAGTTGAGTTTTGTCGGATCAGCGGTAAATCCGGGGATCGGATCCCGTATCGATAAAGACCTCGCCTCCCCGATTCTAATACTTTAAATATGCCTTAACGGATAGTCGGGATAGCGATAGTTGCGATCAAAGGCTTAGCGTGCTTGTGGAAAAAGGCGTGTCATTGAATACGATCACGTAGTGTAAGAAAAATGACTCGGCTGAATTTTTGATGATCTTTTCTTTAAAAAAAAAGATAAGCAATTTTTTTCCTATTAATAAATCTCACGTTAACCATCCCAACTAAGCTAATTATGCGTGTGCTAGGAAATCTTTCTCTTCAACTCACCACCCCAGATCGTAAGCTAGATCATTCTGACCATCTGAGCTAAAGTTTATTTACCGACGTTAAATAAACTTGCGGTGTCGCGGTTGTCTGTGGGAGGCGTTGATTGCTTTCCATCAGGTGGCACGCTTGCTCGTTTGCCCTCCTATATATAAAACGAGTGAAAACGTACTAAATTGCAAAATGTAAACTTATCACTAGGGCTAAAAAATCGTTTATTTTGTTTCGACGACGATCTATGGTCGTGGGTTCGATTCTACCGTTAAACTAGAGATGTAAACCATATTTTTTCTAGAACTGGCCGTTTACACATGTCCACGTAAAGCAGATCATTCACATATTTATAATTGTGTGAAATAATATTTCTATGTTTATACATAAAAGAAAAATTTTTCAATGCTTATGCATTGAAAAATTTTTCTTAATAAGCGAGAACGTAGTAAATCGCAAAATGAAAGCTTACCTCAAGAGACAAAAAACTTTCAAGATTTCTAAAAAAATTGTATCTGTTCACTCAAAAACAGGAAGTTTTAACGCTGTACAAAACTTTATATTGGTGTTTTTATTATAAACATACTGTTTGTCAGATCCGAATATGCAATTAACAAATTTTGACGTGTCATTTACGGCGTTTTCGCCTCGAAATCGCAAATAAATAAGCTCGTTAATTCAAAAAATACATATATATACATACATATATATATATATATATATATATATATATATATATATATATATATATATATATATATATATATATATATATATATATATATATATTACAAATAAAAATTTTATTTAGGCCAAAAGAAAAGAGGAAAAAAGTCTTTTTTGAGTTTGCGAGCTTATTAATTTTAATCTTCTTATACGCCCAGTGCTTCTTGAGTTAATAAAAAAAAATCTTGTCGAATTCTGTAATTTTAGCGCGAAACTTTATAAAGGGTTAAATTCTTAGAAATACAAAACGGTAAAAGGTTTCTTAATGTTGTCAGCCCTGTATAGAATTAAGCTTGTTATTTAAGCTTTAACTTTTTGGAGTAAGGTGCGTCATATCTTACATTCCTTATCAAAGTACCCGTCGGAAGTGGTATAATTTGTCCTTAAATCCTGGCTTATCTCTATTTATCTTGGGATAAAGGGAATTACACTTTATTGACGAAACCATAGCGCCTTTAATCAAATGTAGGATGTTTACTCTACCAATCTTTGAAGTGTCAAGTATATACATTCTTGTTAGCATAATTCCCTTCGTTTGCGTTCAAGTTACTAGCGCTAATTAGAGCCTTATGCGTATTGGAATAAGGGACGTAAAATGATCGTGGTTTTCGATCTGAATTACATGGTTTCTTTAAGATGAGCTTAAGTGTTTTTTTTATGTAGCGGCACTTTGAGGGCGTTAAGGATTAATAACGCTAAGCGCCGTTAGTTTTGGATGTAACCCAATTTAATTAAGGTCAACTGCTCATACCTTAGAACAGTAATGAATACATAAATGTGAACAGTAATGAATAAATAAATAAGTATAAAATATCAGGTCTTAAATTTTAAAATTATATCTGACTAACCGTCCTCAAAACATTGTTTGCTAGTAGTTGAGCCATGCTGCAGACGAATACTTTGTCAAGAATGGCATAATATTTGTCTGTAGCATGAATGGGCTGGCTCGCTCGGACAGTTACCACACTCCCATAGAAAACCGGCGTCTGAGTGGTAGCTTAATTACTGCGCTTCGTACGGTGAGCGGCTGTTTTGGTGACCCCACATCCACCCCCACCCCTCCAATTCCCATAACGAGACTTTCCTTAAAGGTCGGCAACGCTTCCGCACTGTCTATGGCTCTACGGATGTCTATGGGCGGCGATGATTGCTTTCCATCAAGTGACACGCCTGCTCGTTTGCCTTCCTATCCCATAAAAAAATATGTCCAACTGCTGGGCATGGGACACGCGTGTCTAAGGCGGATTGGCATGACACTCAGACTACAAATAAATACGTGTTTTGTAAGACTTAAAAATTGACCTAGAAAGCGGTAACTATGCAACAAGCCAATTAAATCGTCCTTAGATTCAATTAACCACTTAGGTCCTTAGTTAGGTATCTTGTTAATTAAAGGACCTAATTAGTAAGATACCTAATTAAGGATAGGTATGTTGATGATGTCGAGTTGCGGTCAGCTCGGTCTATCATTACCGTTGGTTTGCTTTGCTTCCTCTATGATGAGATCTAATAATTGTACATACATACATATCGTTACGCCTGTCTCCCGTAGGGATAGGCAGAGACCACAGATCTCCATCTGCTACGATCTCGGCATACTTCCCTTGCTTCCTCCAAACTCATTATTCTCCTCATGCAAGCCCGCCGGTTGAGGGTACTCTTGACCTGGCCTTTCTTAAAATGTTCAGCAATTTGGTCAAGGTACGTTTTTCGTGGTCTTCCTCTTCCGGCCCTTCCATCCACATTCGCAAGGTAAATTTCTTTTGCCAATCGCCTTTCATTCATCCTCTCTATATGTCCAAACCATCTAAGCATCCCTTTTTCTACTTTTGTCACAACACCTTCTTTTACACCACATTGCTCTCTTATATCTTCATTTCTTACTCTATAATTCAAGGTTACACCACACATACTTCTTAATGCTCTCATTTCCACCGCATTCAGTCTGCTTTCATGCTTCTTCTGCCAAACCCAACTTTCACTACCGTATATTAGCGTCGGAACAAGCACCCCCTGATAAACCGTCAATCGGGCTGTTTTAGACACATTCTGATTTTTAATAAACTAATAAATGAATGTATAAAAATAAGTAAAAATAAGAATGACAATCATGATGTAACTCTTGTCCTATTGCTTATTAAGTCTTGCTAGTCTATAACCAAGTCTTTACGAAGCTTTCAAGGCCCGAGGGGCCTAAAACGTAAACACAAAATGTATTTGTACCTATAGCCCTCAATAGAAAGCACCCATTTCGCTTGTATCCGCATCGCATAGTCAAAAAGATACGTAACTTGTCTACGGGCTATGTTTTTATTTTCTCACATTCGTTTTAATTAATTATTATTAATACGTAACGTCATTTCATCGAGGCATCGGCCCTCCGTTCTATAATTGACTATCTTTACTTTTAGAAAGCTGTCACTTACGGAGGCTGGAGAAATCTAAAGCACGAGACATATTTAATTACTTACGCGTCTTGGCTTAAGCTCCAATTTTAATTGAGTTTCTCACAAAATTATCACCGTTTGTGAAATCATTCGAGTGATATGTCAGAATGAATGTCAAACTCGTTTGTTCTGTTAATAACGGTATTAGCTACCTAGACATATAATCAAATGAAAATGTCATACATGACAATGATAACGCAAAATTATTTATGTCACATAATTTGAAACTGTGATACGATATACCTTTTTTTATGGCATAGGAAAGATTATTAATTTTCTGTTATTGTTTTGCTTGTCGCGGATCTTAGCTTAGTAAGACTTTTGACTGTCCACATAGTGATGGATTTCCGCAAAGTAACGCCTGACTCCATTAATAATCTTAATAGTCTATACTCTTATCAGCTATTCACAAGATTACTAAATGTAAATGGGCCCCCTGAGGACAACCCCAAAACGTGAATAATATATCCTCGTAAACACTACGAATTTATTGGATCCTTGTTGTAGAACAGGATATTACTTTTATGCTGGCAACGCCGGAATAAATGCAATATCACACGTACTAGAGCAAGAACAACTTCCCTGTTCATGTTTCTGCCAAAAAAGTTTCCAGGTCCTTTGGCGGCCGTTTTCACATTACCGTTTGTTTTTTCCGTTCTGTATTTAAGGTTTGTTTATTTAAGCTTTGATTTCTCTATTTATTTAATTTAATTTATTAAGCATATATCTCATCATTATCATCAAGGCATTATAGCCGCGGGTGGGCCTTAGCCTGGTATTTTTTTCCCAATCGGATCTTCGTTTAGCTTTTTCCCTCCAGTCCCTCACACCGATTGTCCTTAAGTAGTCCTCAATTCCATCTAGCCATCTGAGCTTAGGCCTTCCGCAGCTTCTACGACCATCTGGTTTGCCATCGAATAGGTGTTTGAATATTCTAGCCTCGTCCATCTGTACCACGTATCCAGACGTTCAGCTCATTGTACAGCTCATATAGCTCGTGGTTGTAAAGAGTAGGCCATCGCTCATTTTTCAACACAGGACCGAAGATACGATTTAAAAAGGATATACCTAATTCGTTAAAAAATTACGGCGACGTGGTTTGCCACCCGTCGCGTCCTGGCTCTCACGAGGGCGAGAAGCGACGAACAGAGAGCCGTTTTGCTACGATGAATGTGAGCGGAAGATTAGATGAGTGTGAAGGAAGCAAGGAATGTGTGTCAAGATAGTAGCGGATGGAGATCTGTGGTCTCTTCCTAACCCTAGAGGGAGACAGGCGTGACTATATGTATGTATGTATGTATTAAGGACACGCAATGATAAATAAACTGTTACATAATAAAAATAACACGAACCATTTTAAAGAGATTACATAAGTGCATTTTGTGTATCATTAGGTGTCATAGCATGCATATAATACAAAAAAATAACAGTCTTAATACATTGAAAGGCTAAAAATATAATAATAAGCAAAATAAACCACTGTATATATTGTCGCACAAAGCAAAAACGCTGTTAATGATATCTCTCTCTTTGGTCGATCCTTCATGTCTGAAGATCGCGATCACCAGACTTCACACAGCGGTTCGTATGGCTCTTTCATTTCACGACAAACTCGCTGTTTTCCTCGTGACTTTCATGGTGATTTTCTTGGGAATTTGGTGCAGTGGTTTTCCGTTGCCTTCTGCACGAGACATTTTTTGGAGTTATTTAAACCTCAGAGCTCGCTGAAGCCTTTTCCGACCGGTTTCCCGGTCGGGTGTATGGTTATACCGCCATTACTCGGTAGGCAGAGCCTTGTCTGTTATCTAGCAGGAAGCACCCGGTATCTGTTTTGGGTATAGCCGCCGAAGCGCGTGCAGGTGAGGTTGGTTTGGCCGGTTAAGATGTCATTTACATTCTCTCTTTAGGGCCTGTCTCCCGTAGGGGTAGGCAGAGACCACAGATCTCCATCTGCTACGATCTCGGCATACTTCCCTTGCTTCCTCCACACTCATTATTAGAAAAATAAAATATTGCGTTGAATGGTCTGAGTCTCATAGCTCTACGACCAAAGGAACATTTTGTACAGCCTTGTAACTGATTATTTTTGAATGATCAGATACAATTTTTTTAGGAATCTTGAAAGTTTTTTTGGCTCTGGTGGTAAGTTGTCATTATGCGGTTTACTAGGTTTTCGCTTTTTGTGTCGATATGTATATAGCAACTGTTCGGCTTTCTGTTGCTTCTAAAGTTTAGTTTACGCATATGTTTTTAATACAAGGTCAAAACGTTATATAATAGAAAATTCCCACCAAAAACTTAAAATAAAAAGAAAAAACAATAAAATAATGTGTTTCTTTTTTCAGAAATGACATGCGGACGCAACATGAAATACCGGGCAGTGCTAGTGACGTATAAAAATATTTATAACTCAAGAGTCTAATTTAGTATCAGTGTTTCCAATAAATCAGTATACGTGACGATATTAATTTACTAAAAGTGATGTAGTGATGTGCCGATATCGACAATGGTTGCGAATCGATTCAAACTAGTGCTGTTCTATTTTCTGCTGCACTATCGTGTTGAAACTCAACAAGAGGTGCTTATCGAAGAGTCATGTAAGTATACTCAGCATTTTTATCATTAATGTCTCTTCTGTTAAAACTCCCTCCCAGAAAACAACATCCCTATTTTAAGGGATGTTGTTTTTTGGGACAGAGTTTTAAACAATGCATATATACATATAGTTAAAATATGTTTTTTTTCAATGCAACTAATACTTTTCTTTTCTTTGATGACAATTAGTTACAACTATTATGCCAGAGTCAAGTAAAATACAATAATATCTAATCTTTTAAAATTCTACTTGTCAACTTATCCCGTTTCGTTTTGATAAAATGGTGGCTATTCTACCAAAATCTTCTATGGACTTTATCAGTCAACTTAAAAGTCACGATACACGCATTTATTTCATATCAGTTATATAAGTCTTAATCGATATAACGATGATATGAACTCGCGAATATAAACTCCGTGGGAAGGGGCTTCACCACTGTGCCAATCGGTCGTCGTGACATTACATAATATTGGATACACCTAATAACATGCCTACATGTTTGTCAAATCCGAAAACGCTTTTGCAACGTCTCTGGTGTTATTTCTATGGGTGGCATTGAGTGTTTTCCATCAGTTGACACACAAAATAAAATTTTTACACAAATCAACCAACAAAGGGTATTTTTGAAGAAAAATATATATCAGGTATGCCAAAACCATTTTTGTTGTATATGATATTTTTTAATAGTCAGAATGGGAATAAAAAATAAAATGTTGGGCTTTAGAATTCGGCAAACCTTTAGCGTGAATAAAATCCTATTATGCATCCAAAGGCCATGGTAAATCTGTTAAGAGTTGATTGAAAAACAATCAATTATGACCCATGAACCGTGAACGCCATATGAAATGACGGTGACTTCATTTGTTAGCCCTCCATCTCCTTGTACCGAAACGTATGGGGAGCACAATGATTATAGGTGCAGTGATTTTTTTGAATGAACCGATGTCAGTTTGGCATTGTGTTGCAGTAATTGATGGAGTCAGGCGTTACCTACCGGGTATCCATTATAAAGATGGACAGTCAAACATACTTTACTAAGAATCGCGAAAACAGACCAGAAAAATTATATTGTGTGTTGGCGAAGTCAAGAGAGCGTTTGTGGTTCTACTAGACGACGTCCTATGGGTCGCCCCAGGTACCGCTGGAGAGACATGGTGGAGGATGACTTGAGCAAACTTCAAATCTGCTACTGGGAGGAGGTAGTGCAGGGCAGGGCACGGTGGTGTAAGATCTGTTCGGAGGCCAAAATCCATTTTGCGTCGCTGCGCCAACAAAGTTAGTTAGTTTAGTTTTTAGTGTTGGCGAAGAAGTGTCTTGTGTCGTGAAGAAGTGGTATTCAAGTCAAAATTAGTTATAACGTCAAACACACAATGCCACTTTTCAACTGGTAACCGAAAGTGTTCGTCAAATAAAACATCACAATACCGTTGACAACAAAAACATAAAACTCATAATACCACTTAATATTCGACACGTGTTTCGCTTCTACTAGTACACTATAGAAGAAAACCGATGAGTGAGATGACGATCTTATCAGATTTCTTGCTTATTTTTCTGAAAAATCAAACAGGAAACTAAATCATTAACTAAACTAAGAAAACTATTAACTAAACATAAGACAAAAAGTAATATAAAAAAAAAAAACTCAATTCTTACTTTTTTCAGCGATCTACACGTTTTGTTGGTATTTATTCCAAAATAATTTAAAATAATATATTGATAAATCTAATATATTGACATCTCGTTTGTATGTTTGTTATTGAACTCCTCCGAAACGGCTTGAGCGATTTTTATGATTCTTTTTTGTATATTTGGTAGGTCTGAGAATAAGTCGTGAACTATTTTTTATACCTATATCTAGAAATAATTTCTACAGCAAAACAACCGTTAAGAGAATTTTTTTCCGATACAAAATTAAACTTAATTAATTATATTATATTAATTATATTAATATTAATTAATTAATTATATTAACATCAAGTTAAAAATATATATTTGAACTTAATTAGATTAAATTATATTATATTATTATATTGAATTTGAATTAAATTATAATATATATATATATATATATATATATATATATATATATATATATATATATATATATATATATATATATAGATATTTTCTTCAAATATACAAATTAATCAAATTTTCGTGCTCTTATCAGTCACAAAAACAGTCTCTTTGAATTCACGTAATTTGACATTGAATGTGAAAAACACTCCACATTAGAATAAACCCATTCACTATATTTGATCCATGAATAATCTATACGAATGTTATTGAAATACATTCAGTTGGATCAGAGACCGTGACCATTACAAATGACAATACAAATGGTGGTGACAACAAGTCCTTCTCGTCTTTGTCCGGCATACATAATACGAAAATTAGCTGCCTTTTATGGAATATATAGGCCAACGAGCAAATAGGCTATCTGATTGTGAGCAATCCATCGATATCCGTAGTACTAAGAGCAAAATGCGTTGCCTTTTTATGGAATAAGAAGGCAAACGAGCAGACGTGACACTTGTTGGACAGTAAGCAATGTTGCCGACCTTTAAGTAATGTGTAGGCTTCTTTTTTGAAGGTTCCATTGTCGTATCAGTTTGGAAACATCACATTTGAGACTGCTGGTTCAACAGGGTAGTGGGGGGGGGGGGAGACGCGCCTGTCGTTTGTATTTTATCCCATAAAAAAACTACAACCTTTCGCTCAGAAGTCAGGACATCCATTGAGCGATAAATGCGATGATTTAAACCATTGTGTATACCGAATGCGCGATTAGTTCAAAGACCGTGTATTCGGTTTGTAAGCACTCTGAAGACTTGAAAACATCAGAATCGTTCATCTGAATATTGTACATATATGGGCGCACACATTTCGGGGCCTAAGCGGATACCGTTATATGTTTAAGAACGGATTTATGAGTTTCCCGGCGCAGGAAATCCTTTCGCGGAAAATGCTCAGTCTTTCATACAGTTTCCGTCACAGTTGTCATAGTATACAATAGCTGTATTCAGAAATTTATTTATATATTTATTTAATACGTATATCAACAGCATATCAGATGTTAACACTTAAAAAAGAAAACTTCTGGAGCCAATTGGATTGGATTTATATTTTAATTATATTACAAATGGAGACCGCGTCTCGGCAAACGTACTGTAGGATAGCCCCAGGCTTGATGGTATACGATCTGCGCGGGGCGACTGGCAGTAACTGGATGCGTGAAGCCGAAAACCGGGCTAGGTGGCGCTTCTTAGCGGAGTCCTATGTCCAGCAGTGGACTGCCGCAGGCTGTTGATTGATTGATTAAAATTAAAAATATGTACGGATTCGTTGGTCACTACGAATCAAAAGCATTTTATATACTTATAACATATATAACATATTGTAGTGTTCGAGCGTGTGTATATGTGAGAGACGAGAGTATATATTTAATAATAATGATATAATCACATATACCGAATATATAATCGAAAATATACAAAACCGAAGTTTATTGAATTACCTATTTTTTTAAAATTTAAGTTTTGCTTTAGTAGAGACATTTTTATGGAAATAATTAGGATTAAAAGTACAGTCTCGAGTTAGCTTTTGCTAAATATGTCTTAATTTAACAAATAACTGTAAATAAATGGGTATCAATACTTATATGAAAATAATATTTTTATTATTATTATTATATATTCACGCCTATCCCCCGCAGGGGTTGGCAGAGCCCACAGAGCTACATCCGCTGCCCAAATAATATTTATTGAAAATAAAACAAGTTAAATAATATAAAAGTTATCTTTACAAAAAAAAAAGCTACAAATACACCAATAATGTGAACAATTGCTGTCCGACGAAAAATATTTTAACTTAAAAATAGTTAACACATTGAATACTACGGTGGTCACCGGTGACCGGCACTTACCTTGGCAGTAACGCCATGGGGGCCACCGGTGACTGGCGCGCCCATATTGATTTGATTTGTTTGATAGGGTCACCAGTGATCCCCGTCGCAATTAACAAATCAGATATGGTTATGCACTGTAACTTATCTATACATACATACATATCGTCACGCCTGTTTCCCTTAAGGGTAGCCAGAGACCACAGATCTCAATCCGCTACGATCTCGGCATATTTTCTTCCCCCCTCCCTCCCTCCCTTTCTCCACACTCATTACTCTCCTCATTCAAGCCCGCCGGTTAAGGGTACTCTTGACCTGGCCTTTCTTAATAACTTCAGCAATCTGGTAAAAGTATGTTTTTCGTGATCTTCCCTTACCGACCCTTCCATGCACATTCGTAACGTAAATTTCATTTGCCAGTCGTTTTTCATCCATCCTCTCTATATGCCCAAACCATCTAAGTATCCCTTTCTCAACTTTTGTCACGATACCTACTTTTATTCCACATCGTTCTCTTATTCTATCATTCAAAGTACACCAAACATACTTCTTAATGCTCTCATTTCCACCGCATTCACTCTATTTTCACGACTCTTGCGCCAAACCCAACTTTCATTACCGTACATCAGAGTCAGAACAAGCACTCCCTGATCAAACGCAAATCGGGCCGTTTTAGACACATTCAACTTATCTATAGAAGATTCATCATTATATGTATCGCATAATAGAAAATTCATCGTGGCGCCACGGACTAACCCTGTAAAATTATGCGTGGCATTCAAAATGTAAAAATATATCGGCGCACAGTCATTCGACGGGATTAATTATATATGTTTGTGAGTGACTGTCCGTCAATCAATATCAATATCACGCGGCAGTCCACTGCTGGACATAGGCCTCACCCTAGGCGCGCCACCTAGCCCGATCTTCGGCTACACGCATCCAGTCTCTGCCAGCCGCCTTGCGCAGATCGTCGCTCCATCTAGTAGAAGGGCGACAAGGAGGGAGGACTCGGCAAACGTAGTGTGGGAACACTACGTTTGCCGAGTCGCGGTCTCCATTCCAGGACCTGGCGACGTACAACGGAAGAAGTCTGCGGCGCGACGAGTACATTAAGGAACTCGAGGTAGAGCTAGAAAAGATAAGGTGGCACATTGTGGGATTAAGCGAAGTCCGTAGACTGTCCGTGCTTTCTAAAAATGTGTCTCTTTTCTGTTGGCTTGCGTTTCAAAAATGTTTACTTGTCTCTTATAAGGCAAGTTAATAAATAATATTGCGTGCCTGCACTAAAATTTTGGTGGAAGAGCCGCAGTCAAGACGTAAAAGAGCCGCGGCTCGTGAGCTGCGGTTTGCCGACCACTGGTCGATCCCATAGAAAAAAAAAAAACGAAAAAAATATTCGTTGTTTCAGTTATAAATGGGAACGGACGCTGTCCGGTTTGTACCCCAGCTCCATAAGTATAATTGGTTACATGTCGAACCATCATAAATAACCATTAAAAGTACAATAAAATGACCCTTGCCTCGCTTCCCGCTGCTATTGGTTAGATTTATTCTATTTTCAAAATCATGGGGTTAAATTCCTTCCGTGACTCTTGAATTATTTAAATTAAATTTAAATCTAACTGTGTCATTTTTTCATTTATTTGTACATGAACAATAATGGCATATGATGTTATAATTTGGTTCATATTTCATCGTAAGACACACGAACACACAGATATGCGCTCAAGCATACACGCACGCAAAAACACACTAGCATGAAGTCCAACTTTTTAACTCTATTAGTGGTAGAGCCACGCTGCAGACGAATGCTTTGTCAAGAATGGCATAATATTTGTCTGTAGCATGAATAGGCCCGTTTGCCCGGGGATGTACCACACTTCCGCAGAAAACCGGCGTCTGAGTGGTAGCTTACCTATCGTGCTTTGTACGGTGAGCGTCGGAGTTTCGTGGCCCAACGGAGGGTGTTGGGTCACGGAACTCGGCCTCCCATTCCCACTCACATAATGACACTTTCCTTAAAGGTCGACAACGTTTCCACACTGCCTATGGCACTGCGGAAGTCTATGGGCGGCGTTGATTGCTTTCCATCAGGTGACACGCCTGCTCGTTTTCTTCCTATCCCATAAAAAAAGCCGTATCCAAAAAAAAATCCATTGAACATTCTAACAGAATGTACTAAACTCAAGCGTTCCTTTTTTCTTTCTTTTAATTACCGGTATATCGCTCGAGTACAAAGTTAAATTCCAAAGTAAATAAACAGAAGCTCTCGATAATTATCAATCGAGCTCAACAGCTAACAGTATAATCAAATAGAAAGGTGTTAAGTGCTCTTTTCGCTGCTTACGTTTTGGGCCATCGTTTCGGCGTGAGATCTTCATCTTTACTAATATACAGAGTGTCCTCATATCAGTGTAAAAAAATTACATCCATTGTTACGTCTGGCCCGTTCTTCTATACGGATGTGGGGCTTAGATGCTCAAAGAAGACCTCAGAAACGTATAAAAAATATAAATATATATAAACTATAAAAATAAATAAATAAAATATAAATATATAAAAATAAAGTAAAAAAAAATGTTTAAAAAAATATAAATATATAAAACGTTCGAAATGTGGGCTTACTTTATCAATATTATTTACTTGTGCAAGGAATATTAGCTGGTTTCAAAAAGTGCTCAATGAGGAGGTTCTCCGACAAATCAAGCAAAAACGTGAACTTTTGCAGACCGTCAAAGGTAGTGTCGCATCCTAACCGTACTGATACGGCGACACACGGGATCTTTATGGGTTTCTTCTTATTATTAAAACTCTTTTTAATTGGAAGAAACAAGGGAAGAATGCCGAGAACGTAGCAGATGGAGATCTGTGGTCTCTACCACTACGGGAGATAGGCGTGACGATATGTATGTATGTATTATTTAAAACCCAAAAACTCTCCGAAATTCTAGACGAATGGTCATTCATCATGCTTGTCCACGGCGAATTAGTAGAACATCTAGATTCTGAATTCTATTTTTATTTATCCCGATGCGGGAATCGAACGTATATTGTATGCATGTTTTCCTTGTCATTAAAAGCTCTTCTAAAACACAACGCGTCTGTAATTAACTTTAACGGCCCCGTAAAATGTTAGCAGATAATTTATTATTCATTATTTTTACGAGCCAAGCTTTCGTGACTTATTCCTCATAAATATAAATTTCAAACTGGCACACATTAACTTGGTTTTTAAAATAATCCAGCGCTGTTGTTTAAAAAATAGAACAAAAAAAAATTCGCCCTAGAAATGAAGCATACCTATTCGTTTAGTATTATATATAACAAGTATTAATGTAAATTAAATGGATATTAATCTGTTTACACATAAGAGATGATTAAATCTAGAAATTTTTACACTTACTTTTCACTAGTTCCCACAGTACATCTCGGCTGACACATATCGAAGCAATAAGATCTTTAAACTTAACTATACAGGAGATCCCAAAAAATATCGCCCTAGAACGAAGCATACCTTTTCGTTTAGTATAAGTTTTAACTTATAACATAACAGATTAAAGTCTATTTAATTTACGTCGAAACTTATATAAACGTAATTTAATAGACCTTAATCTGTGTACAGAGAGGATGAAAGAGGGCTAATGATTAAATCTAGAAATTTTTACACTGACTTTTCACTAGTTCTCACAGTACATATCGGCTGCCACATATCAAAACTCAATAAGATCTTCAAACTAAACTATACAAGAGATCCCAAAAAATAGAACAAAAAAAAAAACACGCCCTAGAAATGAAGCATACTTTTTCGTTTAAGTATAAATGTAAATTAAATAGACTTTAATCTGTGTACAGAGAGTAAGTAAGAGAGCTAATGATTAAATCTAAAAAAATTTACACTAACTTTTCACTAGTTACCACAGTACATCCCGGCTGCCACATATCAAAACTCAATAAGATCTTCAAACTAAACCATACAGTACATCCCAAAAAGACAGAACAAAAAAAAATCGCCCCAGAAATGAAGCATACCTTTTCGTTTAGTATAAGTTTTAACTTATAACATAACAGATTAAAGTCTATTTAATTTACTTCGAAACTTATATTAACGTAAATTTAATAGACCTTAATCTGTGTACAGAGAGGATGAAAGAGAGCTAATGATTAAATCTAGAAATTTTTACACTGACTTTTCACTAGTTCTCACAGTACATATCGACTGCCACATATCAAAACTCAATAAGATCTTCAAACTAAACTATACAAGAGATCCCAAAAAAATAGAACAAAAAAAAAACACGCCCTAGAAATGAAGCATACTTTTTTGTTTAAATATAAATTAAATAGACTTTAATCTGTCTACAGAGAGTAAGTAAGAGAGCTAATGATTAAATCTAAAAATTTTTACACTGACTTTTCACTAGTTCGCACAGTACATCCCGGCTGCCACATATCAAAACTCAATAAGATCTTCAAACTAAACTATACAGGGGATCCCAAAAATACTGATTGTGTTGTATATACTACATGTGGTGGGTATATTGAGGTTATTAAATATAATATTTTTCACTTTTCCCGCCAACATACATCAGTGACTGTGTTTTAATTTCATTTTCATAATATTATATTCTTATCAGTTATATTTTTTAATTGTGGTGGTGTATTATACAATATTTAGTATATAATATAGTTTTAAGGCGTGTAAGTGAAGTAATATGAAATAAATGCGTGTATTGTGACTTCTTAAGTTGACTGAAAAATTCCATAAAAGGTTTTGGTAGAATAGCGACCATTTTATCAAGACGTAACGTGAAAAGAGTAGACTTTCAAGAGATTGGATATTATTGTATTTTAATTGAAACCGGCATAATAGTTGTAACTAATTGCCATAAAAGAAAATAAATATGGTATTTAATTATTTATAAGAGTTGTAAAGACGACGTATTGTTCTTTTTTATGCGAGCTTATTAGGTTAGTAAAATTAAACATAAATACGATTTATGAAAAGATGTCCTTATTTTATTATATTTTGATGATCTGTTCGTCTCTTTATAACACAAGCACATAGTATGTATAAATGAGAACAGTAGCACTAGTAAATAAATGTTTAACTGTCGCTGAATTCCACTACCGCACAACTCGCCGAAAAGACGTTTTATCCCCACCATCGGGATGAATGAGTCCAGTACGGTGCGAGGAAGGAAGATTTGGCAAAAACGCACCGTGCTGGATCGCGATTCGTCTAGATTTCTATAGTTACTTGGTACAACGCATCAGAAAAATACTCATATCTTATTAATGGAGTCAGGCGTTACTTTTGACTGAAGACTTTTGACTGTCCATATACCCATATCTTATTTTCATAGATATTATTAAGAATGATCATCACTGGAACTGGTCAAAATTGGTGCATTTACCTTTTTTATATCAGCTCATATATGTCCCACTGCTGAGCACGGGCCTCTCCATTTCTGGAGGAACGGACGTTAACCCACGACACTTGTCTAATGCGGATAACCAGAAAATACTGATTGTGTTGTATATATACGCGGAATAAATATTTGTAATCTATACATATATTTATTCCGTTGATCGATCCCGCGACCATTGTGTCAGCGGGCGGAGGGCCCTGTCACTGAGCCAATTGGTCGTCATTTCGTCGCATTTATCGTGATAACTGTTTTTTAAATTGTTGATATAATTCCGATATCTTAACGATAACACGATGTAGAAGAACTGACAGTGTAGGTACTGAAGGCGTCTATTTCATTCCACTTAATATTCCGCTTACTCGTCTACACGACTTCACTATTAGGGCTGTCACATCTAATATCAATTACTCACCGACATATTTTTTTCACAGGCCATACATTATACAACGTGACTTTTTAATTACCCGAGAAAATTAAGTAATATATTCAGTTATCGATGAAAAAAATAAGGAGGATGTTGGGCTTCCGGAACTCGGCTACTCACCGTACGAAGCGCGGTAGTTAAGCTACCACTCAGACCCCCGTTTTCTGCGGGAGTGTGGTAATTCGCCGGGCGAGCCGGCCCATTCATGCTACAGACAAATATTATGCCATTCTTCACAAAGTATTCGTCGTAGGCTATAAAAAAGACAGCTTCCTCCTTTGCAAAGTTTAGGGGGCCATACAGGTTGTAATAGAGCCGTTTAGTTGTGTATATCTGCTGTTGCAGGATGTAAATGTTTACTAACGTTTTATCTCACTCTTCTATACACTTAACAGCTGTAAAAACAAAAAGAAAAGATTAGCTTAACGTCTAGGCATATCCGGTTGTGTGCTTTGTTCGACATGTTGACATTAACTACCCGCAGATATTTTTACAAACAATTGTGAACTATCATCGTTATCATCACCAGATTACGGCAAAACATGGCTGTTTGTAGGCTTCCTTTTATGCGCTACAGTTTCTGCCAGCCGCCCTGCGCAGATCATCGCTCTATTTTGCCAGTGATTTCTTAATTAGTATAATATTTTTCAGATAAACTCCGAGCATAGCTCTTTTCATACATTTCCAAATTTTCAATCGTTAATAATATACTGATGTTAATAAAGTATTTTGAAATAGTAATTCATTATTTTTAATTAATTAATTTTAGTTACTATGGTAAAAAAAAATTAACGGAACGCAACCTATCACCGGACGAAGCGCAGTAGCTAAGCTAAAGATGGATGAGTGTAGAGGAAGCAAGGAAGGTGTGTCGGGATCGTAGCGTATGGAGATCTGTGGTCTCTGCCAAACTTACAGGGAGACAGGCGTGACTATATATTAGGTCAGGGCAAAAGTATTTTCGTATTGTTCATACAAAAGAAAATATTTTTTTAGGTATAATTTTTTATTTATTTATAATATGCCGTTTTGATCGATGACTTGTTGCCATCTTGTGGGTAGTGCCATGATCCCATTCCTGTAGAAATTTTGAGATTTTTTAATTAAAAAAATCTGACAGGTAGTGTTCACAGTGTTCCTTTGAGTTTAGCTTTATGCTTTCTAAAGAGTTCTGCAATGACCGAAACAGGTGGAAATCTGATGGAGCAAGGTCAGGGCTATACGGAGGATGCATCAACGCATCTCAGCCAAGCTCCCTTAATTTTTGCTATAGATGAATGCGGTCTGGCGTTGTCATGGTTTCTCTCAGTGAGATCATGTGGTACCCAAATGTCAAGTTTTTTCTTGTACCCAGACTATCGTAATTGACGTAAAACTGTTTTATGATCAACATCCAGTTCTTCAGCAATGTCGTAGCTACTAATATGTCGATCTTGCTCCACTTTCTCAAAGATGGCACTACTTTTATCTGTGACAGGGCGTCCTTTCACACTAAAATTTCCAGACTTTAAACGCTTGAACCACATTTGTGTTACTCTTATTGATACCGCATTAGGTCCCTAAACCGCACAAATTTTATTTGCAGCGTTCGTCGTATTTTTACCTTTTTTGTAATAAAACTTTAAAATGTACCGAATTTCTTCGTCACATACGTTCATTTTGTTTGCTTGAAAAACAATTGAAAAATGGCGGGTTCTAGTTTTTTTTTTATTTATTGCATCTTCAGAATGTCACATTGAATGGTATTAAAACCAGCCAGTTACATTCAGTACAGCCAAAGAGGTTTGATTACTAATAATACATTCAAAATACGAAAATACTTTTGTACATTACCTCGACCTATTATATGTATGTATGTATGTAAATGTTTCCATTTTTGTTATTTGTGTTCTTAAGTTGTATTAATAACTAAGAATAGAGGCTTGCTTACCACAACACGAGGAATCCTAGTGTGAGAATTAGAGTCCTGTAACATGGGTAAAATTCTGAAAATATAAATTATTTTGTTAAGGTTAAAATATATATTGATAAGGGGTCACTGACAGCCCTAGCTCTACGTGAAGAATCAAGTGAAGTAAAATTGCACTCGAGCGGGCGAAGCTGCCCGTACTACCGCAGCATAAAAGTTAATGTAATAACGCGGGGCATGCTGTAATTTTATGAAGACGCCGCTCATCTTGAGACGGACTTCAAATTGAATCCACAATTAGGCTCCTTGTAAGAGATAATACACCAAATTCAGTCAGAACACATTTAATATTCAAATCGATACGAATTAAAAAGTATTGAAATTTACCTAGGTTCTGTTTCTATAATACGTTATATTATATTATAAAATAGGAGAATAATAAAGAAACGGTTATAACAATAATAATAATAATTAAAAAAGACGTTTAAAAGCTCCTTCATATTGATCCACTTATGGCGTACAAATTTCATTAATTATTACTTACATAGATATATAAATACATGAGTCACTTATGATTATAAAGCATTAAATTATTAATAAATTGTTACATTGTCATTGAAAATTATAATTCATTTATTTATTACATACATTTCGATACAACTTTTAAAGCAAAAAAGTCCTTAGTATTATAAATATCGCCATCTATTAGCCATTCATATAGTCTTCTTTCAATAATCTTGTGTTCAATTGTTTTAATTCATTAAGGTGAGTTCGGTGGGACGTGGCGACAATCTATTCATCGATGAGTTTGACTAATTGGGTTGTAACTATCACGGCCTGGCTTTGGCTATGGCTAAACGTGGTATTCATTTCAAACAGTGGACTTCACCGACAGAATAGTCAAAGTCACCTTACTTTTTCTCGGCTTTAAAAAACCATTAAAAAACCTCAAACAAATTCATTTTTAAATTCAAAGTCCGATAAAATCCTGCTCATAAGGAGTAGGTGCCGCTAGTTGAATATTTATTTTTTTAAATTTTCATTTTATATGGACAGTCAAAAGTTTTTACTTAGCTAAGATCCGCGACAAGCAAAACAATAACAGAAAATTAATAATGTGTGTTTTTCCGTTGGGTTTAGTGGATTTATTTGGAACTTAAACCAAAAACTTACCGAAAATCGGCCATCAACTCTCCACCCACCAACCACTATACACAACGCCAAACACACACTATCACTTTTCCATCTTGTACACGACACGTGTTTCGCCCCAACACGAGGCATCTTCAGGTATAGTAGACTCTACGGAAGACAACCGAAAAGTTTTCGGTTGTCGTGTACAAGATGGAAAAGTGATAGTGTGTGTTTGGCGTTGTGTATAGTGGTTGGTGGGTGGAGAGTTGATGGCCGATTTTCGGTAAGTTTTTGGTTTAAGTTCCAAATAAATCCACTAAACCCAACGGAAAAACACACATTATTAATTTTCTGTAATTGTTTTGCTTGTCGCGGATCTTAGCTAAGTAAAAAACTTTTGACTGTCCATATAGTGATGGATTTCCGCAAAGTAACGCCTGACTCCATTAAAAAAAAAAAAAAATTTTCATTTTATTTTATTTTTCTCGAATGTTTTTATGTATATGTATGTGTGCGTGTTTGTATAGTGCATGTATTTAAATTTATGTAGTTTTTAATTATTAATAAATAACTAATTATTATATATTAGTACTAACTGTACCACCTCCACACCAGTTTTCTCTGTTTTGCCTGCACGTCGACTGGTAGAGAATGCCTAGTAGCAATAAGTTCGCCTGTTGTGTATTTTGTGCAAAAAAGATTAAATAAATAAAAATGCATTTTAATTATCAAATTGACCATTTTACCGTTACTTAAGACAGTCATTTCTTTTTACTATACTAAATTTAAAAACTTACCATATTACAATATAACTTACTATACTAAATTTAATAGGTATTATACTAAATTTAAAAACTGAAAAAATCATCTCAGGCTGTTGTTGAACAACAATTTTATGAGTACGAGAACATATATATATTTAACTCGTTGCGGGGATCGAACCCATAACCACTCACTCCCAATCTTCACGTATTTATATTGGTAATGTTATTCTTTATATACAGAGGTTTCCATCCATCCATAACTAAGTACTTATTGACAAATCGCTTATGAAATTTCCAACCTCTCTGATCCAAAGCCGCCTCCTTCAACCCTCTATACGTGTATCCTTAATTTTTCTTTTGTTTTTCTGTAAATTTTCTTCACGAGTTTCTTCTTTCTCCCTTCAATTTTTGCCTCCATGATATTTGAAATAAAATTGAAAGAAATATGAAGATCCAAATGTTTAATAATACTTCTATAACCCTTAATTCTAGTAATCCAAAGCTAGAGGAAGTAGCGCTACCTGTGAAATACTGAGTTTGTCATACCGCCTTTCTAGCGTTGAAGCTTCTTCTAAATTTGGATAGGCGTGTGTTCGATAGTTTTAGTCTCACGTGTTTATAATGAAGTCGATACGCGACATTGATAGCATCGATCATCGTTATGACATTAAACCCACAGACATAGAAAAAGATAGAAAGGACACTATAATTATTTAAAATAAAAATGCTTTAGATTTTTCCCGCCAATTTTATCAGTTATATTGTATAATTGTGGTGACGTATTATGCAATATAGTTCGATTAACACGTATAGTGAAGTGATATGAAATAAATGCTATCGCAACTTTTTAAGTTGACTGAAAAAGTCCCATAGAAGGTTTTGGTAAAATAGCCACCATTTTATCAAGAGGTAACGTGATAAACTGACTTGTTACATTTCAAGAGATTGTATTTTATTGTATTTTATATGTACTGGCATAATAGTTATAACTAATTGCCATCAAAGAATAGAAAAGAAAAATGCTTCAACATTACGCAACTTGGATATTTTATTTTAGTTACGTTAAAACCTGTTTCAACATGTATCAGAATAAAGTTTAAATATGGTAATAAATTAATTAAGCGTTTTTTCTGCCCTGTTTAAACAAGACAATAATAACTTAAAAAAAAGCTATGTTTACATGTTCAGAGTGAACTTTTAAATGTTGTGTATATTAGCTTAATTAAAATGTGTTTTTATATTCATTTTAGGTTTAAGTTTAAATTAAAAAATTTCATGTTGTATTT
The DNA here is from genome assembly GCA_031353405.1 of Baronia brevicornis. Classification (NCBI taxonomy): domain Eukaryota; kingdom Metazoa; phylum Arthropoda; class Insecta; order Lepidoptera; family Papilionidae; genus Baronia; species Baronia brevicornis. The sequence continues at coordinate 66,460 of JASFAT010001382.1, forward strand.
AATAAAGCATATATTATATTTGTATAAAGTAGAAAATATATCTATTTTATTTATATCATTATGTTAAGTAAACGCAAATACTGATTAAGTTTATGTATAAATGTTTGATATTTATCATCAAATTTGTTTTGGTAAAATGTTTAAAATTTAACTTTTGTTGACTTTTTTTATTGTTATTTAATGTAAATAATAGTTACTTCATTCGTAAGAATTATGTCGTAATAAAGACTTATGTCATTTCTATGATATAGTTAAGCCATCCTTTGTTTTTTTACATTCAGTTCTATCCCTGTTTCTATTTTATTAATTATTTTTATAAAATTATTAATGATGCATGTTATCTTGTAAAAGTTGTAATGAAGATGGATTTATTATCGTTATGAAGGTAGACAGAAACATGGATTATTGTTTCTATAGGCCTGTAGTGCAGTCGGACCCCGTTAGAGATACGATCCATCATGATTACGACACTCCGACCGCAAATATGGCGTTACAACCACAGAAGCGATGCTTGTATTTTGTTACTGACGCTCGCCCATTCACTAATTATAGAACTTGTGTACACTCACTATTAACCCTTTCATACTGACAGCTTACCTCAACTTCGTTTTTGTACACATCTATTTATATCGACGTAAAAAAAGCGAAAACAGAGATAAAAATACTTTTAAGACTTCTGGGAAAAAATGTATCTTTTTTTTATGGGATTGGAAGGCAGCAGGCAGGCAGGCAGAGCAGGCGTGTCACCTGATGGAAAGTAACCAACGCCATAGATATCCGCAGCGCCATAGGCAGGGCGAAAGTGTTGCCGACTTTTAAGGAAAGCGTCATTATGGGAATGGCAGGGGTAGGGTGTTGGGCCTCCGGAACTCGGCCGCTCACCGTACGCTTTTCTACGGGAGTGTGGTACTTCCCCGGGCGAGCCGGCCCATTCATGCTACAGACAATTATTATGCCACTCTTGATCATGTCTGTATACTTAAAAACAGTTAGTTTTAAGTTACACAAATTATGTGACATGAACTACCCGATGAATAAAAATGTCGAGTTGGTATACCTACTTGAATATTGTTAGGTATGAATTCGAATAATAATAATAGTAACCAGATATATATAAAAAAAATATAAAAAAGCGAGCGTAAAAAAAATAATATAAAGCCAGAGTATGGCATGTTAAAATTAAAAAAACAAGATCGTAACTGACATTTTTTTATAAATAAATTGACGCTATAAAAAGTTGAACGATTACTTACTTACGAACTACTTTGAAGGCTGAGGCTTTACCACTATACAATAATTTCTTACCACAAACGGGTAAAATTCTGAAATAACTTACCACCTGCGGTGTTCCGAACGATTACGATATTGGGGTATTCAAGAGCGTATATATTAAAGCATTTGCGATGCCATTAGTTATGGGGATGTCTATAATTTTAGGTGATTTACCATCAGGATTTTCGCATCCTACTTATCTGATACAAAATAATAAAAATAAAATATGGAAATTAGTATTTTCCATAATGAAAATCTTATAAAAGTAGAAATAAAATTCACTGACTTTTTTCTTCAGATTGAAGGTGGGGACTAAGGCATGCTCCTGCAAACACGGTGAGGTGTTAAGTCTCCAAATTAAACAAAATGAAAGAGAAAACAAAAAACTATACTTTGAAAAGCTATACAAATTAATTTTTGATGATTTATGTCTCTTATATCCTAAAGATTCTTCAGATTTGTCGGTTTAGAGAGGTTTCTCTATTATTAATAATCCATTTTCATAGATCGGTATCAGAGAATAGTTCCATCCAAGTTTCAGAGAAGAGTATTCTCTATTTTTAATAATCCATGTACCATGATCAATGATCCATGTGTACTAAAAGAGCTACATCCATGTTTTGGGTAGCTCCCACAGTCGCAGTCTTTGTACCTTGAAATCTCGATGTTCCTTCTGATCATATCAGTTTTATTTTCAATACTTTCGCGGTGTCACTAATTAAATTTTGTGACATGCTTTTTCCTAATATAAGAAAAGCTCCTAGCAAACCTTGATGAGAAAGGTAAAAAGGACTTGTTTTAAAAAAATTCTGGCTCCCTGATTAATCTCCCTTCGACATAATAGTACAAATATGTATCTATATATGTTTATAACATATTATGTGTATATTTTTATACGTGTAAATATTAAATTAACTAACTATTTCCCTATTTATATTGTCATCAACCCAACGGTCGACTGGCAGATAATGCCTTCCGGCATTAAGTCCGATTTTGGTACTAAAATGTGTACAAAGGGAATAAATAAATATATTTTTGTTACAGCCACAGTGGAGTCTGTACAAGCACCGACTGGAGGCAGAGTCGAGCTTCCCTGCGACGTACGTCCCGCCCTAACCGGGGACAGAGTGGGGCTCGTTATCTGGTATAAGCAGGGTCACGAGACACCCATATACACGTAAGCGTTTGGCTTGTACATACTTGTATGGAAATTATTTAATGTTATGTTGAGTTGAGTTTTTAAGGAATAGAAAGGCAAACGAGCAGACGTATCAACTTATGGAAAACAATCAACGTCGCCTATAGATATCCGCAGCGCCATAGGCATTGCAGAACCCGAACGGGGGACATCTACTGAACGAACTGGGAAGCTCGACATCCCGTTAGTGGTGTAAGAGTGAGCCTCGGGGTTAAACCCCACTATTCGGACTTATGCTCGAAGAGGCGACCGCCTGCCGGTCTTCGCGCCGCCGTTTCCAGCCGCTTTTGGGTGTCTTTAAATTTGGCCACAAACTGGCAACCTGCAGAACCCTTGTTGGCCTTTCAAAATTATCAGGGAACACTGCTGGAGTTAGTTGGTTCCGCAGAGTAAAGTATAAGGAGTTCATAATGTTTCAAGTCGAATTTTATTTCCCACACGAAACCTGTGGAGTGGGAGAAAAGAAAGGGAAAGGAGTTTGTTCTTCTTACCTACCACTTAACGCTCTAATGCTGTGACAATGTGGTACTTCTCCGGGGCGTAGTGTAAAAATCATTCGTGTTACCATGGTTATAACATTATGCTATAAGTGTAATGTTGTTAAACGATATTACATTTTATTTTTTTAAAAATAGAAATAATGATTTAGCTATTATGCAAAGATTCATGATTTGTTTAGAAATATAAAACCATTTATTTTTTATAAGAGCACCTGTCGCTAGTTTTCAGAAGAACTAACGTAGTTTAATCGTGGACCGCAGTGATTATACATAGATTAGAATAAATGTATTTTTGCTTACATCAATATCAATGTCCACTGCTGGACATAAGACTCACTCAAGGCGCGCCACCTAGCCCGATCTTCGGCTACACGCATCCAGTCTGCCAGCCGCCTTGCGCGGATATTCACTCCATCTAGCCGGGGAGCGTCCCACACTACGTTTACTGAGACGCGGTCTCCACTCCAGCATTCGTCTACTCAAACGACTGTCGGTTCTCCGATAAGCGTATCCAGCCCATTGTCACTTCAGTCTGCCAACTTGAAGAGCTATGTCAGTGACTCTTCTCTCTCTCTTCTCTTCTCCGGCGAATTTGCTTATGTTAGTTTTCTATAGGTTAGTTTAAATAACAATTATTGAAAAACAAAAATTTGTAGAGTAGAGGGGATTATTAGCAACTTAGAGGTTAGTTTGAATTTTTTTCCACGATCAAAAAAGTCGGTTTGACGTTTAAATTTTTTTTATGGCATAGGAAGGCAAACGAGCAGGCGTGTACCTGATGGAAAGCAACCATCGCCGCCCATAGACATCTGCAACTGCATAGGCAGTGCGGAAGCGTTGCCGACCTTAAGGGAAAGTGAAATTATGGGAATGGGAATCGGAGGGGGAGTGGAAAGGGGAGTGTGTTGGGCCTCCAGAACTCAGACCGCTCACCGTACGAAGCGCGGTACACAAGCTACCACTCAGACGCCGGTTTTCTGCGGGAGTGTGTTACTTCCCCGGGTGAGCCGGCCCATTCATGCTACAGACAAATAATAAGTCATTCTTGACAAAATATTCGTCTGCAGCGTGGCTCTACCACTAGGAAAATATATAGAAATTAAGTCACAAATCAAATATGTACAATAACTACCGATCAAACGATAGTGAAATACCAGAGTATCAAAGCAAAAGGAATACAATAATGCCCTGTGTTATAAATACAAAAGAAACTCGATAAAATTTGAGAAGGGTACAATGCGGCAACTGAGACGAGGGACACACATAAATAACGTGCCTGTTCCGAAAATAGTGACCTCCTGGCCGATTGGGCGACGGCGACATCTCTCGAGGAATCCCAGAAATTTATATTTCTAGATATACATATGTTAAATGGTAAACAAAGGGGACTTCCGAATTGTCCCTTACGAAGGGAAATGAAATTTATATATTTGCATCATGTCCAAATAACATCTGGATTCTGGAATGTAACAGCCCTTTGGTAGATAAACCCAAATTTATATTTGTTGAATTTTGAACCGGGCTGATGCGCGTGTTTGTAATAAATATCCTATCCTATCCTACTAATATTATATATGCGAATGTTTGTGAGTATGGATGTATGTTTGTTACTCTTTCACGAGAAAACTACTGGACGGATTTGGCTGAAATTTTACAGTAATATAGGTTATACATCGGAATAACATACAGGCTACAATTTGTAATGGTTTTATGTAATTTTGGTAGTAATGTATCGATACATGTCAATTAAGTCGGAAAAAAATCTGGCCTCTGAGAGCTATCTTGGCGTACGCTGCCTAAACCATTGGAGTTACACAAAGTTAATGTACCGTAGGATTGTTTGTCTTGAATAGTCCGAAATAAAAGCGCCGGGCCAGCATATATCTACCTTTTATGTGGAAGCCACTATGACCAAAATTGTGAATCATAGATTAAGTAAAAACAAATATATTTATTTAAAACGATCTGTCACGAAACTTAATGTGGCAGACCAAATTCCACGCGAGCGAAGCCGCGGGCAAAAGCTAGTGGATAATAAAGTTGATTCCGATTTTCTAAAAGTGACATCAGCTGATGAATAAATGTTTTATTTGCTAGAATATAGATTTAGTTCATATAGGGTAGAGGCATGCCGAGGTCGATGTTTTTGGCAATTTTTTTGGTCCAATAATACACATAGTTGCAACGTTTTTTAATAGTGATAGAGCTACTGGCATAATATTTGTCTGTAGCATGAATGGGCCGGCTTGCCCGGGGAAGTACCACACTCCCGCGCGCGAAAATGAGCGTCTGAGTGGTAGCTTACCTACTGCGCTTCGTACGGTGAGCGGCCGAGTTCCGGATGCCCAACACCCACCCGCCTACCTCTACCCCTCCCCTCCCATTCCCACTCCCATAATGAACACTTCTTAAAGATCGCCAACGTTTTCGCACTGCCTATGGCGCTACGGAAGTCTATGGGCGGCGTTAATTGCTTTCCATCGGGTGACACGCCTCCTCGTTTGCCTTCCTATTCCATAAAAAAAAACTGTGTTATTTAAAAGGCGATCTCGGGACTGTGGAGGGAAAGTAAAACTCCCAACGATTATTAAGTTCTTACTGATTCATAATATCTCTAAACACACTATAGTCGGTACATTGCGGCTGAATATATAGTTGCATAGAAATTTAATTAAGCAGCAATTCCACTGGCAGCGCCATTGTAGTGGGTAAAACAATGTTTTGCCTGCGCGAACACTGGTGCATTAATTGGTTGCGACTAATTGAAAACGTGCCCCGGGTAACTTACGTACTGTATTTAGCTTAGTGCTATTTCCTATTGTGTTAAACGTGTGCGACTATGAAATGTCTAATTATATTTTAGTGGGACATGACATGAGAGCACTAATGCACTTGTAACGTGTTTGTCATAACGTGGACATGCTCTTTTTTCAAAAATCAATACCGAAAATTCCGGAATTAGTCAAATATCATTAAAATTGTTTTTTTTTATACATTCACGCCTATCCCCGTAGGGGTTGGTAGAGACCACAGAACTCCACTACCATTCATCGCATCGAAGCGGCTCTCCATTGGTCGCTTCTCGCCCTCGTGAGAATCAGGACGTGACGGGTGGCGACCCACGTCGCCGTCTTTTTTAACAAATTAGGTATATTAAATTCGCTTTCGTGAATCCCACGAGTCGCAAGGGAGGAGGGAGGTCAGCCCCAGCAGAGCCCTGCATGCTGAGGTAAGGCATTATAGTACCCGGGGAACCCGATCGCGGGACGGTCGGCACGCTTGCGACTAAGCTCTCCCTCTCTATGACGAATCTTAATATACCTAATTCGTTAAAAAATGATGGCGACTTGGTTTGCCACCCGTCACGTCCTGATTCCCACGAGGGCCGCAAAATTAAAAGTTACCACCACACCAAATAAAAAATTCTGATCACTTAAAAACAGTCAGTTTCAAGGCTGTACAAATTTTTCTGTTAGTCGTTGAGCTCTGAGACTCTGACCATTCGACGTAATATTTTTTCTGATCCGAATATACCTATAATAAAAAAAATCATATCTGTGTCATTTACAGCCTTTTTTTGCGTTGATATTAACATAAGCAGACATATATGTGTCAGATCATTGACTCTAAATGAATATACCTACTGCAGTCACTAGTGATTATATTGGGACTATTGAGGCAGTCATTTAAAGGGAATTGTATGTATCCCGTTAAATTCAGTTCCGTTATCCGAACAATTATAAGTATAATAAAGAGTCACAAAAGTCTTTATTTTATCAAAATAGGATTACAAGGATTTTATATTGACGTCACTTACATTTTATGTTCCCTTGTATATATTTTATCTTCTCCTGGTATGTTAGTACTTAGGTATGAAATGCTTTGCAAATTCGCACAAAAGAAACGACAGTTTTGTATAACAACAATCCGTAAAACGATAAAGCCGCCACGAACGCCATCTATTGAAAGTAATTGGAAGTAAAAGGAGGAAAACAAGATTTTCATTTTTCAAGCTGTTCTTTTATGTTTTTCCCTATATTTTTTTATTCCTAAAACCTCCCTGTATTAGAGCGAACAAAATAAAAATAATTATTCAAATCGGTCGAGCCTTCTTTGAGTTTTAGCGAGACTAACAAAATAGCTCTCCATTTCTATATATCTATATATATAAAAATCATTTGCTGTTCGTTAGTCTCGCTAAAACTCGAGAACGGCTGGACCGATTTGGCTGGATGTTTGCAATGACGCGGTCTCCACTCCAGCACTCGTCCGCTCCAACGATTGTCGGATCGCCGACAAACATGACCAGCCCATTGCCGCTTCAGTTTTCTAATTCGAAAGACTATGTCGGTGACTTTAGTTCTCTGGCGGATTTCTTCATTCCGAATCATATCTACCAGAGAAACTCCGAGCATAGCTCTCTACTTGGCTCTCTGAGCTTGTGAAGCAGACAGAAATGTATATTAATTGCTAAAAGCGATAATGTTATCCTAATAGGTTCTGCTGTGACTATATTTGAGAAATCTATGTTTTATCATGCAGTGGAGTCATTCAGCAGATCATTTTTTGTTAGTTTTAGTAAACAAATAAAGTTAAAAGTATTCGTGTGTGCGTGCATGCGAGGGCTAGTGCGAAGCAGGAAGAGAAGCGGTGTTATTGTGACTGTGAGTGTGTTTGAGAGTTATTGAGAGAGTGACTGTAACTGTGAGTGTGATAGTGACTGTGATTGTGATTGTGATTGACTGTGTTTATAAGTGTGCGTGTGACTGTGAGTGAGGCAGTGATTGTGCGTGTCATTGTGACTGTGACTGTGACTGTGATTGACTGTGACTATAAGTGTGAGTGTGGTAGTGACTGTGCATGTGATTGTGACTGTGACTGCGACTGTGATTGTGACTGTGACTGCACCCACGGGCATCCGCAGTACCATATGTATTGAAGAAGCATTGCCGATGCCGACTTTTGAGAAATGTGTAGGGTTGTTTTTTTGAAGTTGAAACCGTTCTTCTGAATTCTTACTATCCTATTTGATTATGATATTTGGAAAAACTACATCCAGAATCCCGAAAACTAATTATTCATTTTTAACGCGAACTTTAAATTGGATTGAGATTTGAACCCGAAACCGAAACCTATAGATAAGCAATCACATACTTTTATTACTTGACCCACTGTCAAGCGGTCGTCACTTGACACTTTTTATGGCTATTAATGACATCGCTTTTCATATAACTTAGGATAGACGTAGGATTTAGGGTCGTTATATCGCGACTTGGTAGTGTTGGACGCCCCCCTGCTAGATGGAGCGACGATCTACGCAAGGCGGTTGGCAGAGACTGGATGCGTGTAGCCAAAGATTGGGCTAGGTGGCGCGCCTAGAGTGAGGCCTATGTCCAACGGTGGACTGCCGCGGGCTGATATTGATATTGGGATAAATGTATTTTGTTTTTGAATTATTTTTTTTATTTGCAGTGTGGATGCCCGAGAAGCCATTGCTTCGCAGTGGTCTGACCCATCAACACTCGGCACGAGAGCATCCTTCCGCTTCCACTCTGTGCCTGCTGTTTTGGTGTTAACTAAGTTAAGGTAATCTTCTATTTTATTATTTAGTTATATAATATATTACTATTTATTTTATTTTTATATAGGATTGGAAGAGATAGCGAGCAAGCAAGCGTATCGCCTGATGGAAAACAAACACCGCCATCTATAAATACCCATAGATACACCCATTAAAAAGAACATTATAATAATGTCGTTGTAATTTCGGCTATTATATAGGTATATGACATTTTAAAAGAAGCGTGCTTTTGGTTAATACGGTTATTAATTAATAAGTTTATATCTTGATTGAGCATTATATTTTGTTTGAACATATATATGTAATTCTACATTGAATAGAACCTCTGCATATTTTGTGTAGTATGTTCTCGACGTGGAACCGTTTTGTTTTGACGAGTGTATGTATGTATTCACAAAAGGCCGGTAACGCGTCTGAGATGCCTCCGGCGTTGAGGGGTTTTATGAGCTGCGGTGATCATTTACCACCAGGTGCTCCGCATGATAATTTACCCCCCTTCTATAAAAGAAACCTACCCTCTAGTTAAATGATGCATTGTAAATTCTCGGGCTCTTTCCTAATGATGTTCATTGATAAATGTTTAAATATAAATCTTATCAGAAGAATCTTTCTGTGCGTGTAAGAAGCACTAAACCCCCTCTGTCCAACCTTGGAGACATAGGACCGTGAAAAAGAAGAAGTTTCTTTCCATGGACCACAACCCTGTGGAACTAGTTACCTCCAGAGGTATTTCCGAATCGATACGACATAGAGACCTCTACAACCAAGGGAAAACAAGTCTACACCTTTCTTAAAGGCCAGCAACGCTTCTGCAATGCCCATGGCACTGTGGATGTCTATGGGCGGCGTTGATTGCTTTCCATCAGGTGACCCTTTGCCTTCCTATCCCATAAAAAACTATTGTTATAGAAAAAAGATACGGCTCACCGAAGTCCAAATAAATCCGGATAAACTTCTGATAAACCTTTAAGAGGGTCGAGATGTTTTTTTAACACCCCATATATATTGAGCACGGGCATCTCCATTTCTGGAGGAACGGACGTTAGCACACCATGCTTCTCCAATGCAGATTGGCGGGGTTACCAAACTCAGAATAAATATATGTCCCATTGCTGAGCACGGGCCTCTCCATTTCTGGAGGAACGGACGTTAATCCACCATGCTTGCCCAAAACAGATTGGCGGGGTTATCAGACTCGGAATAAATATTTGTAATCCATACGTATATTTATTCCGATGCGGGCATCGAACCTGCGACCATTGACTGCGCGGGCGGAGGGGCCCGCTACTGAGCCAATTGGTCGTCGAGTCGAGAATATTGAAAATAAAAATGGAAAAAAATCTTGCAAAAGTATCTTAGTACGCGATGGCTGCCTACCATAAACTCTTATCGCACAGCACATAATAAATCGGAAAGTTATACTTTGTCAAATACATACGTGTGTGGTAATCTGTTCCCATAGCCATAGTACAGTATATCAGAAAGTAGCATTAAAAAACATTACTGCTAAATATGCCCCCGTCATGACCCTATTGGAAAAATCGTATCGATTTATTATAACGCCCACCATACAGTTTTACGAGCGTCCCACATTGCCGGTGTCGTTGGGAATATTTTTTATACCCGGGGGTCTATAACCGCGAACGGTAATGTCCACTATGGTGGGCGAAGGGCTTTATGTGTAGATACGCGGCCCTACAGAGTAGTGTAATACCTAATTTTAGTGATGTCATGACATGGCATTAATTTAAATGGACGCATTTCTTTTTTAAATTAAGACATAAATCGTGGCTTTTATGTTGTGCCAGTATTAAAGTTAACTTTTTTTTTGAGATGACATTCCTTTTGTCTATGACACAAATAACGGTTTACATTGATGACTTTAGAAAATTATAATTATTAACTATTTTTATACAATAATAACATATATTCCTCGTATCGTTACTATTTTGGGCTATTTACGGAAACACTTGACTTTTATTAGGCAAAATATAGCCAAAATTAGTTTTGACGGCCCAAATGGCGCAGTGGCAAAGTGTTTTTCAACCAAGTATTGCGGGTTTGGATTCCGTATCAAGATAAATATTTGTATGGCCTGCAGTTATTTTATCAGCTGTTATGTTATCTTTGTACTAATGTGAGGCTATAAGAGTAAGAAAACGTACGTAAATACGTTTGATCCTAGTAATTATAAGAAGAGGCCACAAGTAAACTAAACAATCGAAGGATTATAAAACGGAATAAAAGGTGATTATCTCGAAAACATAAATTAGTATTGGTAGAGCCACGCTCCAGACGAATACTTTGTCAAGGATAGCATAATATTTGTCTGTAGCATGAATGGATCGGCTCGCCCGAGGAAGTACCACACTCGCGCAGTAAATAAGCGTCTGAGTGGTAGCTTAGTTACTGCGCTTCGTACGATGAGCGGCTGAGTTCCGGAGGCCCAACAGCCCCCCTCCTCCTCCCCCCTTCCATTCTCACTCCCGTAATGACATTTTCCTTCAAGGTCGGCAACGCTTCCGCACTACCTGTGGCGCTCGGATGTCGATGGGTGACGTTGATTGCTTTCCATCAGATGACATGCCTGCTCGTTTGCCTTCCTATCTCATAAAAAATATGGGTTATTTAAAACCATTTCTTTGATAACGATGCCTTACTAGGCTTTAGACGTTTAGAATATTTGGTTATAATATTTTCCATTGGTATAATGTTTTATTGCTTATATGCCAACAAAGAAGTGGCACCACTTAGACGAACGGCGCCTGTTTGTCTAAGTGGTATAGGGATAAATGGGATAAGGGATGTGTCAATGCCCTGTGGGCCAGGAAAAACAGTAAAACCGTAGTGTTTTCGTTTATGTAAGGAACGAAAGAGAGGGTTATGTAAGTTATTTTAACTCGAGTCAAAGTTCCACGAGGGCTCGTCTGCAAGGAACACGTTCCACGTCCCCCAAGGGGGTCGAGTGGGTTATACTATGATGTGGCGTGTGTACAAAGTGTAAGAACATGTGCTATTTAAATTGTAAAAAGTTCATGAAAGGATTTTTTGTATATTTATTTATGAAAGGATTTTTTTGTTTATTTATTTATGAAAGGATTTTTTGTATATTTATTTATGAAAGGTTTTTTTTTGTTTATATACTTGTGAAAGGATTTTTTTATATATTTATTTATTTGGTAATTCAATAGCAATCTGCTTTTTTAATTTTTTTGCTGATCCACATTCTATAAAACAACTTTTCTCTGGTTTTCGGTGTGTTTATATATGTGAAATGATTGTTATGTAGGATATCTGCGAATTTATGTTTATTTTTATGAGATAGGAAGGCAAACGAGCAGGCGTATCACCTGATGGTAAAAGAACTCCACCCCAGACCCCATAAACACCGGTCACGTCGAAGGATTCGATGCGTTGCCAGCCTTTTGTAAACACAGATATTTAAAAAAATAACCATCCACTTGGCATCTCAAGTTCGAACGTAATGTTAGGTATTACCTCCTACCTAGTCGCATGCGATGCGATAGATTGATAAGTAGATCTCAACAGAGCTGTCAAACTCTTTTAATCCTTCTTTGCATGATTTTTTCTTTATTGATGAAATAAATCAAGGTGATATAATTCATGTTCAAAATTAAAGGAAAAATAGTTAAAAAAATCTTAGTATATATTTATAGTATAAATTTAGTAAAAACCCATATGATAGAAATTACCATTATCAGGCAAAGTAAGATCATTGGCTTAGTACTAAATAGAAATAAAAGAGGATATCATTAGATATATGTTATTCTTTATGATAATTAACTAAACAATTATTATTTATACTACAAGAAGTTGTAAAATATAATAAAACAAAATCATACGTTTATTGCAATTACAACAAATAGCGGAATGATAACTTCAAGCTCGTTTTACTGATAGTGGCACTTGCTTATTTTTGACAGCTATGTTTTTTTATGCAATGGACATTAAAAAGGTATCTAGACACGATCAACTTGAAGTGAACTTGTTCTTTTATATAATTTTTGGGCATTCAGTGTTATGATGGAAATTTCCACCATTATGCAAAGAAGGGTTAATCGAAAGGACACTCTAAGAAGAATAAGAAGTCAAATTATAAACATTATTTCTTTATAGAATAGACAGGTAAACTAGCATACGTAATACGATACCATGGGTTGTCTACCTTGGGATACTTTAAAAACGAATACTTTATTCAGTTATATGTATAACCTTTGTAAATTATTTTTTTTTCCCTCAGGCCAGAGGACAGCGGCCAGTACAGATGCAGAGTGGACTTCATAAAGTCACCCACGAAGAACACAAGACTGAACCTGACGGTACTCAGTAGGTATTTTGGTATTCATGCACGTAGTAAAGATATAATTATTTCATACTTAGATTAAGATAATTTTTTATATATACGCATGTGTTTTGAGAGGTTGCTATAGAAATTAAATAACCAGGGAGCTCTACCACCATCTCGCTAACACGTGGAAATGGTAAAAGGTGGGAGCAGGAAATAGTTTTATGTATAAAACAACTTATATTTTACTTCAACTAACAAATAAACTGATAAATACATGACTAATGACATGGATAGTCAACTCAGAAGTGGGTTTTGGTAGTGATAGAGTCACGCTGCACACGAATACTTTGTCAAGAATGGCATATTATTTGTCTGTAGCATGAATGGCCCGGCTCGCCCGGGGAAGTACCACACTCCCGCAGAAAACCGGCGACTAAGTTTCATCCGGTAAACGGTTGAGTTCCGGAGGTCCTCTCCATCCCCCTCCCATTATGAGACTTTCCTTAAAGGCCGGCAACGCTTCTACACTGCCTAAGGTACTGCGGATGTTTATTGCTTTCCATCAGGTGACACGCCTGTTCGTTTGCCTTCCTATCCCATGTAAAAAATAAATGAAAAATTTTTATCCCTAAAAATATTGCTAATTACCAAATTGGGTCAATCAAGATGTTACAGCTTTCGAAGTCAATGGACGCGGATTTGATATCCGCATCGGGATAAATACATCTATAGTCCACAGTCAAGTCATTCCAAGTCATATCCCGTCAATCCGCCTGGGACAAGCGTGGCGGGTTAATGTCCATTTATCTAGAAATGAGGAGGCCTGTGCCTAGCAGTGAAATGTGCAAAAGTAAAAAACATCGGGTTTTTTCTAAGTATATATTTTTTACGTGTTCGCCATCTTAGACGAAACACCAATTACAGCGCATGACGTTGTTTGTGGGTCAGATGACGTCACGCTCTCTAAGGTGACACGACGTACCGTTTACATGGCACTTTTAAACAAATAACATTTACACATTTTTAGGTACATAAAAAGTTTCATTTGAGTTAAATAAAATTTTTTATGCTTATATGTAGACATTACTGGATGAGTGGCGATCTACTATGGTGCGTTTCTCTCGTAACTTCTTTCCACGCACCACCAGTTTGTGGAACCGGCTACCCTCGGCGGTCTTTCCGAACCGTTACGAAACCTTCAAAAAACAAGCCTATACATACCTAAAAGGCCAGTAACGCTACCGCGACTCCTGCGGTGTCGCGGTTGTCTATGGGCGGCGTTGATTGCTTTCCATCAGGCGACACGCTTGCTCGTTTGCCCTCCTATCACATAAAAAAAAATGATTAATTTTAATCATTTTCTGAAAAGTTGTTCGAGTCCTTACATGTTGTATGTGTTTAAACGCGAACATCTATTTTTATTTAAGCGGATATTAACAGTAGTGTTTCATAGATACGGTCCTTGATCCTCGGCATTCTGATCCGTATCACCACTTGACGCCATTACCATGTTAATTACCTTTATAACTATGAAACAGGAAATGTCTAATTGCCAGTCATCAATCATTATTTTTTTTTGTGATTTTTTTAATAATTGTGTTCATTATGTAAATAGAAAACTGATTTAGTTAGAACCAAATTAATAAGTCCGGCGTTGAACTCTTTCATGAATGTACGTATGTATATAATAAATAAATAGGTTTTAAGTTTAAGAATGGATTATTAATGGAGTCAGGCGTTACTTTGTGGAAATCCATCACTATATGGACAGTCAAAAGTTTTAATTTAGCTAAGATTCGCGACAAGCAAAACAATAACAGAAAATTAATAATGTGTGTTTTTCCGTTAGGTTAAGTGGATTTCTAAACTTTACAAATTGGAAAAGTGATAATGTGTGTTTGGTGTTGTGTATAGTGGTTGGTGGGTGGAGAATTGAAGGCCGATTTTCGGCAAGTTTTTGGTTTAAATTCCAAATAAATCCACTTAACCCAACGGAAAAACACACATTATTAATTTTCTGTTATTGTTTTGCTTGTCGCGGATCTTAGCTAAATTAAAACTTTTGACTGTCCATTTAAGAATGGATTAGACTAAAAACCTGTTTCTATTTTGTGATACTTATATAAATAATACATAAAGAAAATAATTCGAGATGGTTTGGGTACATAGAGAGGATGGATGAAAGACGACTAGCATAAGAAGTTTACGCTGTGGATGTGGTTGGGAAGAGTCGGTGGGGAAAAGCCAAGGGAAATATACCTTGACCAAATTGCCGAAGTTTTTAGGAAATGCCAGGTCAAGAGTACCCTTAATCGATGAGCTTGCATGAGGAGAGTGATGAGAGTGTAGGAAGCAAGGAAAGTATTCCGAGAACGTAGCAGTTGGATATTTGTGGTCTCTGCCCACCCTTACGGGAAACAGGCGTGAAGATATGTATGTATGTAAGATAGGATGCTTATATTGTTTGGACTAATAGAGAGGATGGATACTGAAAAGGCAACTGAAAAAATAAATTCACGTTGCGGATGTGGATGGTAGAGTCGGTAGGGGACGACCAAGGAGAACATATTTTGATTAAATCGTTGAAGTTCTCAAGACAGGCCAGTTCAAAAGTACCCTTAACCGAAGAGCTTGTACGAAGAAAGTGATGAGTGTGAATGAAGGAATGAATGTTCCGGGATCGCAGCAGATGGAGGTCTGTGGCTTCTGCCAACCGCTAGGAGAGACAGGCGTGATTGTGTGTACGAGTGTATATTAGTGTTCTTTCATTTACTGTTCACATATTTTTAGTTATTTTGATTTGTTGTCATAACTAAACGCATGTTATGGCAACTTTAAAAACTGAATGTTTTTTTTTAACAGCCCGTTATATATCCCACTGCTGAGCACAAGCCTTTCCATTTCAGGAGGAACGGACGTTAACCCACCACGCATGTCCAATGCGGATTGGCGGGGTTATATTTATTTCGATGCGGGAATCGAACCCGCGACCATTGACTTCGCGGGCAGAGGGCCCTGCCCCTGAGCCTACATAATTCATTTTATATATTATAGTTTATCAGTTTTTGGTGTCCTTAAATAAATAAATAAATAAATAACGGATGTTTCTATTACACATAAAACGGTGTGTATACAGCAGTTCTCTACGGGAGGTAAGCCCCATAGGGGGTCATAAATCGGTAGAGTTAAATATAAAGTCTCGGCAACCCCGTGACTTTGTAAATGGATCATTAATAATTGTTAATTAGATAGGATTGAAATGAACCAAATTAATTTACTGCTTCCTGCATTTAATTCTTGTTTGTTTTTCTTGTTTGGTAGTTCCACCAGAACGATTGATCGTCATAAACCAAGATGGCGGCGAAGTACAGGGCGGTATTCTCGGACCTTACAATGAGGGATCCAACGTGAATTTAACTTGCGTGGCTGTGGGAGGTAAGATCTTTGTAGTTTTTAAATTAAAAAAAATCGTACATGTCTGTTTTTATTTATATAACTTTCTGCACAAAATGTACATTAAGCGGACTTAATGCGATTGAGCATTCTCTACCAATCAACCTGCTGGTGAAACTGAGAAGATTAATTTGAAGATGCAGCTTGAACAAATGAAAACTAAAAACTAATTTTATAAATTTAAATATATACAATACATATACACATTCATACATAGACATTTAAAGTAATATTTAAGAACTGAATAAGAACCATTTTGTGGGACATCTTAGTTTTTAAGCTTTTTTATTCTTCTCTTTTATACTAAAAAAATATTCCTTTGAATTTAACGAATTGACTAGACTCCTAATATATTTTTTTTTGACCAAAAGGCAAACAAGCCAAGGAGCTACCTTATGGAAAGCAATCAACTTTGCCCATAGACAACGCTGCATTTACGGAATGATTTTAAATTACATCAGTAATTTTTATCTAATTTTGATGGATCTATCTTGATAATGTCTTGATGCGTGGTTAGGGGCGAGCTTAGTCGCAAGCATGCTGACCGTCCCGGAATCGAGTTCCCCGGGTACTATCGTACCTTAGCTCAGCATGCGGGGCTCTGCTGGGGCTGACCTCCATCCTCCCTTGCGGCTCATGGGATTCACTATGACGAATTTTAATAATCCTAATTTGTTAAAAAATGACGACAACCTGGTTCGCCACACGTCACGTCCTGATTCCCCCGAGGATGAGAAGAGACTAACGGAGAGCCGTTTCGCTACGATGAATGTGAAAGGAATGGATGAAAAGATGGATGAGTGTGGAGGAAGCGGGGAATATGTGCCGGGATCATAGCGGATGGAGATCTGTGGTCTCTGCTTACCGCTACGGGAAACAGGCATGACGATATGTATGTATGTAAATCCAGATCCTGAAAAGCGTTATAATCGTGTGATTTCTGTTACTCAGGTCGTCCGGCGCCTAGGGTATCATGGTGGAAGTCTCATGCTCTGTTGGCGAACTCCGAAGCGAGAGCTACTGTGTCTTTCAGACCACACAGGGCTGATTTCGGTACTGATATAACTTGTCAGGTGAGATTACTTCCCCATTTACACTAACGGTCGTTCAGTTGTCGAAATGAGAGCATAATTCATTCTTTTTAATCTTTCGTTTCTTTCTTCTTTATTGTAACTTTTACTATGCCAAATCTCCTACTTCTCCGTGTGGTTAAAAAGGGGTACAAAGTTTTTTCTTCATACAGTAATATGTATATCTATGGACGCAATATATATGGACGTAAAAAAGCGAAAACGCTGTTATTGACACATGTCAACATTTTTTATTGCATAATTAAAAATTAAATTACCAACAAAACAAGGAATATAACAATAATTATTACTTTACGTGAATGTTTTATGAACAACGTTCTTAGCCTGTATTGATTGAATGATAAATTATATATCGGCGCAAAAACATAGATGTCAAAAATTTTATTGTATTTTGGGATCAGATCAATACTGCATCGATTGGACTGAGTCTCACAACTCTTCGACCAATAGAGAATTTTGTGCAGCGTTGAAACTGACTGTTTTTGAGTGAGCAGATTGAGTTTTTTTGGCTCTGGGTAGTAAGTTTTCATTTTGCGGTTTACTACTTTTCCGCTTTTTATTGTCAATATATAAAAAAATGTACATCAGTCGGTCTGTTGTGTATTACTCATATATACACTATTTATCCGGTCACCATGAAACTTTGGGAAGTTATCGTGTGTATCTTCGCGAAGATTTTTGGGATGGTTTATCTATCCTACGAAAGATGGTAAGTATGTATATATAAATAATAATAAAACATAAGCAAAGAAATATATAATATAAGTAGCAGCTGAGATCGCAGTTACTTGCGACGGGTAAGCTAGTATAGGGTGTCCGGAGGTAGGATTAGGTTTATATTAGGTTATATGTCGAATATGATCATTAAATTTGAGAGAAAAATAAATTGTAAAAATCAATCCATAAAAATAAACGTGTCACCGTAAGTGCAACGAACAAATGACATGATGACGTCACTTGTTCGTACTGGTCCACGCCGGTATTGACATATTGTCCACACGTTTGTAATGTTATGATACATTTTTAATTGTATACGAATAAAAGGAGGTTTATTAAAATCTGTTACGGGTTTGTGAATGGGGGAGGATCGCGCATTCAAGAGTTCGTATGTGGGTCGCCCTACTGGACGACGTACTGTGCCCTACAGAATTTCGTCCAGGTGGTCCTGGAGAGACATGGTGGAGGATGCCTTTCGCAACTTTCAAATCCGCAACTGGCAGGAGGCGGCGCAGGACACGGCACGGTGGCGTAAGACTTGTTCGGAGTTCGAGATCCAGTTTGGGTCGCTGCGCCAACAAAGTTAATTAGTTATGGGTTTGTGTTCACTAAAGGCCGGAAACACATCTGCGACGCCGCCGGCGTTATCGGTGTCCATAGATGCGGAGATTATTTACCACAAGGTGACCCGCATGCTCGTTTGCCTGTTCTGTTATTAAAAACTTATACACATACATACATGTCGTCATACTTGTCTCCCGTAGGAAGAGACCACAGATCTCCATCTTCTACGATCTTGTCATACGTCTCTTGCTTCCTCCACACTCATTATCCTCCTCATGCAAGCCTGCCGGTTGAGGGTACTCTTGACCTGGCCTTTCTTAAAAGTTCAGCAATTTGGTCAAGGTATGTTTTTTGTGTTCTTCCTCTATCGACCCTTTCATCATCATTGACGGCACACTGCATCGGAATAATGCTAATAAAAAGCGATATTTTTGTAAAAAACAAGTTATTGATTTCGGGATAAACTAGTACATATATACTATATATATACTAGTACATAGAACACTAGTAGAGTGGGTAATTTTTTTACACTAAAAAAAGGACACTCTATATAGCACACTAACAAAGTATATACTGAAGTAAAGCATATTGCGTGGAAATTCTGTGTAAGCATTACTTAGCCCAGAGCGGAATAGCCGGAAAAACACTCCATCCGCCCTACAGACGTCTTTGATAGTTCCCAGATGTTATTTTATGTGTCTCGCACTAAATCACACAAATGGCGGATAAATCTTGGAGACTTGGCGAAATGACTCTCTCCCTAATATTGATAGAATAGAGAAAAAAAAATCATGTATGCAGTTCATAAGCGGCAAAAGTGAAACGAAATGAACTTTTGGAAAATGATACGAATTATCACGTACGAGTAGAATAATTATACGAGTAGAATATTTGTAGGGTAATAAACCCTACAAATATTATAATATATTAATATTATATATGTATTAGTCTACATACATATATATATTACATTATACATTATGATACAGATTCTAAGTTTTTAATATCGCGATCATAGAAAACACAGTAATGTATTCTATCTCAGTTTTTGACAAGCTAAATCCTTTAGACATATATCTTTTTAGTGTTGTTTTTTCGTTTTATCGAGTTTTAAATCATAATGGTGTTAAAGAAGTTTTCACTTCAAAAACTATTGAGTTTCATTTAATTAAAAAGGATCAATACGATATAGGCGACTGCTGGCATAACCTTTTTTTAATGGGATAGGAAGGCCAACGAGCAGGTATGTCACCTGATGGAAAGCAATCAATGCCGCTTATAGATATCCGCAGTGCAGAAACAGCTGCCACAGGCAGTGCAGAAGCGTTTCCAGCTTTTCAGGAAATTGTTATCGTGGGAGGAAGGAGGGGGAAGGGTGTTGGGCCTTCGGAACTCAACCGCTCACCGGACGAAGCGCGGTAGCTAAGCTAACACTTAGACACCGTTTTTCTGCGGGAGTGTGGTACTTCCCCGGGCGAGCCGCCCCATTCAAGCTACAGACAAATAATATTCTATTCTTGACAAAGTCTTCGTCTGCAGCGTAGCTCTACCACAATGATAACTAAATTGGCTTAGGAGGAAAATTACCACTTTCGGAGTCAGTTTGTCATGGTTTCGATTCCTGCATCGGAATAAATACACGTATTGCCTACAGGCCCCTTGAGTGAGACGTAAATAGGTTGTATATAAAAACAGTCAAATAAGTTTAAATATGCCTTAAGTGCACATTTCATTTAGTCAACAGTTTGAACCCGTATTAACATTTTAATCTGTTTCCAATGAATACTTCATGAACAATCCAGTAGATGAATAATAAATAATGAGAATGACTCATTTATTAGCTTATAGGCTACTCGTTACATCACTAATCTTAAACGTTGAAATAGATAAGACACTACTTAATGCAGGGTTTCTTAGCCAGTTGGGCTGCAAATCATAATATATTATAAAAAATTGAAAAAGTGCACTGTATTAATATCATCATTATCATCAAGGCATTACAGCCGCCGGTCTTTAGCTTGGTTCAGTAAATTTTTCCAGTCGGATCTTCGTTTAGCTTTTTCCCTCCAGCCCCTCACACCGATTGCCTTAACGTCGTCCTCGACTCCATCTAGCCATCTGAGCTTTAGGCCTTCCGCGGCTTCTACGACCATCTGGTTTGTTGTCGAGTAGGCGTTTGGGTACTCTAGCTTCGTCCATCCGTACGTGTCCAGCCCAACGAAGGCGACCAATCTTAATGGTTTCGATGATGTTCGGCTTATTGTACTGTTTATTTAGCTAATGGTTATAAAGTGTACGCCCATCGCTCATTTTCCAACACAGGACCAAAGATACGTCTTAAAATTTTTCTCTCATAGTTAAGTAGAGATTTTTCGTCTTTTTTAATCAGCATCCAACACTTCGAGCCGTATGTTAATATGGGTCTCAGCAACGTCTTATACAGAAGCTTGCTTGATTTTAATGCTTGTCGAGAGTATTTTTTAAGCCATTCTATTAATATGTTCATTCATAAATAACGTCATATGAATTTCATAATTTTAGAAATCCCTCGTTTTAAATTTAGTGTTTTAAAACGATTTAAGTTTAGTGTTTTAACATTTAATTTATGCATGTGGTGCAACAAAGGTCTTATCCCTCTCTTGTAACTCGATATCACACTGTTCACCTGCCTAACGTGTGAAACAATTTATGGATAATATATATTAGTGTATGTGATTCAACACTATACATAAACCTGATTTAGGGATTGAGTAGGAATGGTCTAGAATAAGAAAAAAATATTTATTGGAATTGAAACTAAAAAAAACACGACACCTGTAGTGCTGTAATGTTTTTACTTTATCGGAATTCATAAATAATAATAAAGATAATAAAACTCTATTCACTACCGTATTAACAATATATATATATATATATATATATATATATATATATATATATATATATATATATATATATATATATATATATATATATATATATATATATATATATATGATCGTGATAGGGTATAGCCCGTTTTACAGCAAAAAAGAAACTCAATACAGTATATCCTTATTAATAATAAATACTGTTGTCACGAGAAACGTTTTCCACAGGGCTGTGAAAAATGAATGTTTGAAGATCAGACCAGACTAGTAAACATATTTTAACGACTGTAGGTTAATTGCAGTCGAATTATTTAATTAGTATAAAATAATGTTTCGTGAGCATATTTGGCATGTACTCCTAGCGAAATAAGGTTGACAACCTCTGCCCTGGTACGTCGAAAAAGATAAATAAACAAAAGCTAGTTATACCCATTTCGAATACACCGTTAGTTAATATTTTAACCGATGAAACGTCCCAATTAGCATGTTAATCTGATCCGAATGCTTATTTCATGCGGCATAATGCCTTTCTGGCAACCAACGAACCCGTTTTTTTGAGGCGGCGGCCGTAGATTTAATTGATGTGAGAAATGTTTAAATTATCTATACTACTAACAAGCGAAACGTCAGGTTTAATTGGAATAACAAATGATTCCTTGTTAGACAAAATAAATAAAAGAGGAATATTATCTTTCTTACGGGATCGATCCATACCGGCGCATATTTCTGGGATGTCGGTTGCCAAGAATACATATATATGTATATATATCAATATCAATATCAGCCCGAGGCAGTCCTCACTGCTGGACATAGGCCTCACTCAAGGCGCGCCACCTAGCCTGATCTTCGGCTACACGCATCTAGTCTCTGCCAGCCGCCTTGCGCAGATCGTCGCTCCAAATAGCAGGGTTGCGGTCTCCACTCCAACAATTGTCGATTCTCCGACAAACGTGTCCAGCCCATTGCCGCTTCAGTTTGCTAACTTGTAGAGCCATGTCGGTGACTCTGGTTCTCCGGCGAATTTCTTCATTTCGAATTCTATTCACTAGAGAATCTCCGTGCATAGCCATCTCCATAGCCCTCTGAGCGACTTTGAGCTTGTAGTACGGGTAGGACGCACTGGTTAAGACTTTTGTCTTCAGACTTTGTGGTATGGGCGACAAGAGAAGACGGTAAGACTTGACGAAGTTTCCTAAATGCTACCCAGCCCATCTGAATCCTTCATGGTCATATATATATATATATATATATATATATATATATATATATATATATATATATATATATATATATATATATATATATATATATATATATTATATATATATATATATATATATATATATATATATATATATATATATATACTTATAATAAGTATTCAAGTATTGTGCAAGTTGGTGGCGATGTGTCGGCGTGAATTACTGTCTTGACTATCTAACTACTTAGACATCAGTTTGGTCTTATTTTGAACAATAAGATATAAATATATACATATATTCTGCAAATATGAGTTACTAACAAGAGGTGAACGTAGGCGAATCGGCAAAGATACATTGAAATAAATGAATAAAATATGTAAGTTATAATAGTTTATCACACAGGCCCTTATCTGAACCAACAAATAAGAAGTCCTTGCTTTATTATATTTGTATGTATTCCCGTAAACGTGAACATATTATTTTGTTTGTGTATATGTATTTAAGGTCGTAACGTGTATATATATATATATATATATATATATATATATATATATATATATATATATATATATATATATATATATATATATATATATATATATATATATATATAATAATATTAAATTTAATATTTCTATTTTGTTTACAAGTATTTAAAGATGTACTGTGTTTATAATAACCATGAAATAATATACATATCTTTATTATTTATATATTTATTATAACTATTTTTAGTGTTAATATTTTGATATTGTTCTTGGAAGCACCAGACAAACATTGAGTTTTATATAAATGTATTTTGACCACTGCCAAGTTTTTTTTTTTCATGGAATGGAGAAGCAAGTAGGAAAAGCGTGTCGCTTGATGGAACGCAATCAACGTCGCTCATACTCGCGATAATGCGTTGCCGGCCTTTGAGATATGAGTAGGTAGGTTTTTGAAGATTCCAATATCGTTTGGTTCGGAAATACCGATGGTGGTAGCTGTATCCACAAGGTGGTGGTGCGTGGAAAGAGGTTTCCAGAAATACGCACCGTACTGGTTTGCCGCTATTCAACCAGATGGTGGGGATGAAACTTTTTCATTTGGCGAGTTGTGGGATAGTGGAATTCAGCGGGAGGAATTCAAATGTACTTTTACACACCTTCAATACATACATATCGTCACGCCTATCTCCCGTAGGGGTTGGCAGAGACCACAGATCTCCATCCGCTACGATCGCAGTACACTCTCCCTACTTCTTCCACACTCATCCATCTTTTCATCCATTCTTCCTTTCACATTTATCGTAGCGAAACGGCTCTCTGTTAATCGCTTTTCATTCTCGAGGAAATCGGGACGGGGCGGGTGGCGAACCGCGTCGCCGTCGTTTTCAACAAATTAGGTATATTACATTCGTCTTAGTGAATCCATGTGATGAAATGTGAATGAAAAATGTGTATATATGTATAATAGTAGAATTTAATTGTTCTTTCTATCTTATAACGTGTTAATTTTATTTTATTTTATTTTGTGATACTTTAAAAATAAACATATGTAAATAAGGATGTCTATATAGTGTTAATATATTCATTGATTTTCCTGTGCATGGAAGTGAAATTGGAACGAACACATATCGAAATATTATAGTTTATGCACATGCACACTAGTAATAAAATGCGGAAATTGTGGTCGTTATTAGTGCTATTATAGGACGCGAGCAAATCGAATACCACTATGATGGCCATACTTCTTTTAATTTCGTTTAATATTTTAAGGACATTGTATTATATGGCATAAGACAAACTCAGACGATAGAAGAAAGATCAGAATCAGCTAAAACTGTAGTGAACAATATTGGTTGAATATTATTCTGTAGTTGTATTTGTAATGATGTATCCTTCACTATTATTGTATATTTTCTGATTATAATTACTATCTATCCATATTTGCTATAGAGTATAATTAAGAATGCCTTTATTAACACTTTTCTAAAAGTGAAGTCCAGTGGCTCTCAGCCTTTTTTTCTCAGCAACGCATACATTCGCCGGAGAACTAGAGTCACTGACATAACTTTACAAGTTGGCAGACTGAAGTGGCAGTGAGACACGTTTGTTGGAGAACTGACAATCGTTGGAGTAGAAGAGTGCTGGAGTGGAGATCGCGACTCGGCAAACGTGTGGGACGCCCCACTGCTAGATGGTGCGCTAGGTGGCGCGCCTTGAGTGAGGCCTATGTCTAGTTGTGGGCTGTTGCGGGCTGATATTCATATTGATGTATGAGAAGTGATTAACTTGATTAAACACAAGGTCTAATGTTTGTTCTACACTCTGTGCCATCCACCAATTACATAATCAGTGCTTCTCCGTAAACCTCCGTAAACATCGTTTTCATGTATATCCTGTACATCGTTTTTCATGTATATCCTCACCACCATCATCATCAACAGCCTGCGGACCCAAGAAGCGACCTAGCCTGAACCTCGGCTTTACGCATTCAGTTTACTTCCCATTAATAAAATAAAAAAATACTACTTGAATACTGTTTAATTTCATGTGAGTACATACATATATATATATATATATATATATATATACATGAAGTCATGGCGCGTGGGTCGCACGCGACAAGCGTGGTGGGTTTAACGTTCGTTCCTCCAGAAATAGAAAGGCCCGTGCTCAGCAGTGGGACATATATAGACTATATAAAAACATTTAAAGTATGTACAACGAAATATAAAATACGTGTGAGCCCATTAATCCTTCTTGTTTTTGCGTCCTCGCGCCTCTTACGTCAACTTTTGTTTTATTAAAATCGAAAACACAACAACATTTAAGATTATTTTTAGCATATTAACATTATTTTTGCCTTACCACGATCTTGTGCAATCGGTGCTTAAAGGCAATCGATGTGAGGGGCTGGCAGGAAAAAACTAAACTCAGATCCGACTGGAACAATTTACTGAACCAGGCTAAGGCCCACCCGCGGCTGTAATGCCTTGATGACGATTATGAGGGTCTTGTGCGTGCAGTGCCAAATAATCCAAGATGCCTCGTTGAAGACGTTACTACCTTGTTGGTTAATCTATAACCACGGTCACTCCCTTAGGGGTGGGTATTCGACTATGGAGAGGACTACGATCGGCTGGATAAATGGTCGCGATTGACGGGTTGGCTACTGAATTTCGGCATTTTTCCGAATTCACCAACCATCATTTCTTTTAGTTGGGCCCAAGATATTACGAAGGACTTTTCGTTTTTTGACTAAAAGTTTATTCAATACAAAAATCAATTGCACATCATACATATGGTAACACTTATACAAATTTAGAAACGTTTGGATCCAATTATGGATTTACATTTTAATAATATTAACTTATATATGTTATTATAACGGCGACGTGGTTCGCCACCCGTCATATCGTGATTTCCACGAGGGCGAGAAGCGAGAGCCGTTTTGCTACGATGAATGTGAGAGGAAGGATGGATGAAAAGATGGATGAGTGTGAAGGAAACAAGGAAGGTGTGCCGGGATCGTAGCGGATGGAGATTCTAATATCTAAATAAATCAAATATAAAATTTAATTATAAGCCACTTATTACACACATACATACATACATACATACATACATATAGTCACGCCTACAACTAATAAAAAGCTGTTGTTTATTTATGATAATAATAATTATTTTCTGAGATAATTTTTAAAAAGTTTCTTCTCTATATCGTCAAATACATAGCAGTAGTTCAGTTATTATAATATATGTGACAAAGGATTAAAAGGGTTACAACAATAACATTTCGCCACAGACGTATAATCGTTACTACCCTAATATTACTAATTAAATGCTAACGATAACACGCAATTTATCTAGGCGAATAAAGAAAGAAGTTACCCAACTGGTTTCAACGCTGACTTATCTCAGGGGCGCGATGAACTTAACAGATCTTTTTTTTTCCCCGTCGATTTAAATTATACGTTACCGTCGGCAAACCAGCGGACAGCACAATTGATGGCGAGCGGCTACCACCATTAAATTTAAACGCATCTCTCAATAAGAAACACCGTTCACCGACAACGGTACGGGTGAAATGTCGATTTATAAACATGCATTTTTATGTGAAAGAGTAAATACATAGTAATACTGCGGGAAACATTTTAAATTTTTTTACAACAATTACATTTCGCCATATAGTACATAGTAATAGTAATACAGCGGGTTCGTACATAGTAATACTGCGGGTTCGTACATAGTAATACTGCGGGAAACATTTTAATTTTTTTTTATAAAAGCAGACTGCAATGTTTTTATTATTACTAAAATTCTTGTTAACCATTCCAACTGAGCTACTATTCCTTACGTTTGTGCTAGAAAATGGTTTACATCAATAGTGCAACGTAGGATACCACTTTACAATGAAAGATCGTTTAGAACGGAGAAGAATTAAGATAGATAGATACTCCTGAGTGGAATCCACTTCATTGGTCATCGATCCAGTTGGTAAAGATACCAAAAAGGATACGACATTCCAACTAAGCTACTATTCCTTATCTTTGTGCTAGGCAATGGTTCACATAAATAGTCCAATTCTCTTAATTCTCTCTCTCTCTATCTTAATTCTCATGAAGTATATTCCCGGTTTTTTTATTCTTTCTTTGTCATTATTTTTTCTTTTTTAAAAGAAGTCTTGCAATATTTTTATTATAACTAGAATTCTAGTTAACCATTCCAACTAAGCTACTATTCCTTATGATTGTGCTAGGTTTGTATGGTTTATATCAATAGTCCAACGAAGGATACGACTTCACAACGTTCTTAACCAACTGGATCAACGACCGATGAAGTGGATCCTATTCAGATGTATGTATCTTAATTCTCGTGAAGTTTATTCACGTATTTTTTTTCTTTCTTTGTCATTATTTTTTCTTTTTTAAAAGAAGACATGCAATATTTTTATTATAACTAGAATTCTTGTTAACTATTCCAACTAAGTTACTATTCCTTGTTTGTGGTAGGAAATGCTTCACATCAATAGTCCAACGAAGAAAACGAAGTGTTTTTTACTTTCTTTTTTTTAAAAGAACACTAGCAATGCCTAGTGCATTGCTAGTGTTCTTTCTCGTTAACGATTCCTACTAAGTTTTAACAGCTTGTGCTAGGAAATTGTTTACAACAATAGTCAAATGGAGGATACGAACTAAGGATGTAGAAATCGTAAGCCCGATCCTTACTAACTACAGTTTAGTTACTTCTGCTAATATATTATTAAGTGGAGTCTATTTAGGAATATCTTAATACTCGTTAAGTCTATCCACGTCTTTATTCTTTTGTTTTCTATTTTAAAAGAATAATAGCAATGTTTTGATATTACTTGAACGCTTGTTAAGTATTCTAACTAAGCTAATAATCCTTGTGCTCGGAAATGGTCCACATCAATATTCCAAAAAAGAGTATCCTCCTCTTTTATTTCGAACTCTTTTTTATGGTGGAGCAGGCGAGCGAGCGTGCGGGTCACTTGGTGTTAAATTATCACCGCCGCCCATAGTAATTTACAACGTTGGAGGCGTTTTAGGTTCGTTGACGGCCTTTAGCAAAACACATACGCTCTTTTTTTAATGCCCTATTTTTGAATGACGAATGGAAGGGAGCGTAGTCTCAATCGAGGCGACGTCTTGGTCTACAATATCACTCCCATACACCGCTATAAGATGTTTCACATCAATAAAACTGCTTTATAAGACTTAATATATTTTAAAAAACGACCAAGACCATTGTGTTGAAATAAAAATCTATTTCAAGTCTGGGTGTTCCACCAATCATAATACACAATGAATAAATTTATATTTAGTTCAAACATTTATTGTAATGTATACAGGATGTTCTAGAACTTAACGTCAAGCCGAAACGGGGTGTCAGGGTTGATTGTAACCATCATGAGGAAATCAGAAAAAAAAATCTAACCCATGCAGTTTGAAAATTATGGAAATTTAAGAAAAACCTAGAAATTTGGTCAAACTGTAACCATTTTTCGATTATTGTGGTTAATTTTTATTATTTTTGTTCATTTAAACTTTGGAACCGTAACCCTAAATAACATTTCTAGAATCACATTAAAAATAATGACACAATTGCCTAGGTTTCCTAGAATTAAGACTATTTGTTAAACTATGAATTTAAAATTTTCAAAATTTGTCGACTTTGATTGAAAGGCCCTCCTTTAAAAAAAGTACTAGAGTGCCTTGGCAAGTGCCATTAAAAGTTGGTGCGTTTAATCAGGATTGCAAAATAGTACAATACTTGCTCGTTTCATAAAAAAAACGAGTAAAAAATAAAAACCTCAAGTAACCCGATTTTTGCTAACGCATTTTACTCAGTTGAAATGTTTTTTATTCGCACAAGCTCTTGATAGGTTCTTAATTTTAAGATCTTCAGATAGATATTTTTTCTGATTTTTCTCATGATGGTTACAATCAATCCTGTTACCCCGTTTAGACGTTACGTTAAGTTTTGGGACACCCTGTATAAATGTTATTTCTTTCACACAGGCGGTGACCGATCCATCAATGACTCCACTCTCGAAGACTTTGACTATCGACGTTAATTGTAAGTAACCAATTCAATAGTAATAAGGTGCGAGCCATAAGCGATAAAAATTTATTTTCACAGCCCATGTATTTACCATTTCTGGAGGAACGGATATTAACCCAAGCTTGTTCAATGAGTATTGGAGGGGTAATCAGACTCTGAACAAATATCTGTAGGCCGTACATTTTTTTTATGGGACAGGAAAGCAAACAAGCAAGCGTGTCACCTGATGGAAAGCAATCTACGCCGCCCATAGACAACCGCAGCACCATAGGCAGTACGGAAGCGTTGCCAACCTTTAAGGAAAGTGATATTTTGGTGTGAAAAATAAGGAGGATGTTGGGTCTCCGGAACTCAGGCAGCTCACCGTACGAAGCGCGGTAGCTAAGTTACCACTCAGACGCCGGATTTCTGCGGGAGTGTGGTATTTCCCCGGGCGAGCCGGCCTATTCATGCTACAGACAACTAATATGCCATTCTTGACAAAGAATTGGTCTGCAGCGCTGCTCTACCACTAAAAAATATATACACATATATTTATTTCGATGCGGGGATTGAACCCGCGACCATTGACTCGGTAGGCGGTAATAATGTAATAATAATTTATCACTATAATTTAATTTGTGCAAGCTGTAGTGCGTTTCTCTCTTTTCTTCCGCTTAGTAAGTACCTCAGTCAACATACGAATATAGGTTTACAAATACAAAGAGGAAATTCCGCCAGCGTTCTAGCGATGCTGCCTCAATGCTGTATTGAATATATGATATAGATGATTTTTTTTTCTTATTGTGATTTGACGAACTTTTTTCTGACTCAGTAGTCATGCAACCGCCTTGATCATCGCAGTTGTGAGTTCGATTAACGCATAGGGATAAACACATGTATGGCCTACATGGTATTTATTCTAAATCTAAGTATCCTTGCCATCCAGTACGGTGCGTTTTACCCAAAATTTATTTCTACGCACAACTACCCTGTGGAACCAGCTACCTCCAGCGGTGTTTTCGCTTCTGAATTGGCTTTGGCGCTGCGGATGTCTATGGGCGGCGTTGATTGCTTTCCTTAAGGTGACACGCCAGCTTGTTTGACTTTCCACCCCAAAAAAGAAGTGTCTTGGGTTTCGGACATTATCCATAAATCCTCCATAAATGTGGTAGTTCCATGCCCGATAGTGGGATAAATGTGGGCTGTATTAAATATCGGCTGGACATTATCTCTTAAATGATGCTTAAGAAAATAATAGATTATATTTTAGCTATCTATGAGTATTACCTAAGTTATGTGGACAGTCAAAAGTTTCACTTAGCTAAGATCCGCGATAAGCAAAAAAAATAACAAAAAATTAATAATGTGTGTTTTTCTTTATAGAAGACTTTACGGAAGACAACCGAAAAGTCTTCCGTAGAGTCTACTATACCTGAAGATGCCTCGTGTTGGGGCGAAACACGTTTCGTTTACAAGGTGGAAAAGTGGTAGTGTGTGTTTGGTGTTGTGTATAGTGGTCGGTAGGTTTTGGTTTAGGTTCGAAATAAATCCACTTCGTCCAGCAGGAAAACACATTATTAATTTTCTGTTGTTGTTTGCTTGTCGCGGATCTTAGTTAAGTAAAACTTTTGACTGTCCCCATAGTGATGGATTTCCGCAAAGTAACGCCTGACTCCATAAATCACCCTTTAATGATTCTTATGAAAATAATTCAATATATTTCAGCTATCGATGAGTATTACCTAACTTATTACAGTATTTTAGATACTAAACAATCATAAATGATGTGGAATTGAAACTCATCAACTGTTCCGATTGCGTTTCGCAGCAACAGTCGCTTTTAATTGGTCCGCGGATAGCTTCATATAAATGGTAATTGAGCGCTGGAATTGCTGGTACAAAGTTTAAATTGTATTGTTTAGCAATGGTATTGTTTTGCGCCATTTTGTATTTCCGGGTAAATTTAGTTTCAATGATGAGCGCGTGCATTGTATTACCTTTTTATTTATTTATTATTAACAATACGTGCGAATATACTAGGTTGTGTTGCCTGCCAGTGGACCCCAAACGAAGGTTATTAATGGAGTCAGGCGTTACGTTGCGGAAATCCATCACTATGTGGACAGTCAAAAGTTTTACTTAGCTAAGATCCGCGACAAACAAAGGAATAACAGAAAATTAATAATGTTTGTTCTTCTGCTGGATAAAGTGGATTTATGAACTTAAACCAAAAGCTTACCGAAAATCGGCCATCAATTCTCCACCCACCAACCACTATACACAACACGAAAACACACATTATCACTTTTCCATCTTGTAAACGACACGTGTTTTGCCCCAACACGAGGCATCTTCAGGTATAGTAGACTCTACGGAAAACTCAGGTATAGTAGACTTTTTGGTTGTCTTCCGTAGAGTCTACTATACCTGAAGATGTCTCGTGTTGGGGCGAAACACGTCGTTTACAAGATGGAAAAGTGATAATGTGTGTTTGGTGTTGTGTATAGTGGTTGGTGGGTGGAGAATTGATGGCCGATTTTCGGTAAGTTTTTGGTTTAAGTTCCAAATAAATTCGCTTAACCCAACGGAAAAACACACATTATTAATTTTCTGTTATTGTTTTGCTTGTCGCAGATCTTATCTAAGTAAAACTTTTGACTGTCCATATAGTGATACATTTCCGCAAAGTAACGCCTGACTCTATTAATAATCATATTCATGAAAGAAACTTCAAGCATAAAACTCTTTAAGCGACTTTAATCTTTAATTTTGTTTGTGTATAATTTACATAATATATATTTATTGTAAAATTTTGTTAACAGTACGACCTCTTTGGGCGCGTATACAAGGTGAAAAGCGACCTCTGGTGGCAGGGCAGAGCACTGAGCTGACCTGTCAAGTGCTCGGAGCGAGACCCAAGCCCACTATAACCTGGTGGAAGGGAGGCAAGAAACTGAACACCGTCAGAGAAGTCGTGAGTACATCCATTAGGTAGATTTATTTTACTACTTCATTCCACGCACCAGTACTATTTTTCTTCATTCCTCGCACCGCACAACTCTCCGTAAAAAAAAGTTTCATCCCCACCATCTGAACGAGTGGCGATCTACTACGGTGCGCTTCTCTCTGTAGAACCAGCTACCAAATAAAAAATAGATCCGCATCGTATTTGTAAATTTTGCGTCACACTTGACCGGGGCTTCCTACACACCAATTTGTCGCAACTTGGTGGTTGAGAATCGCTGACATAGGTGCAAACTAATAAACAAATATATTTATATTAAAATTATTTAATGTAAAAAAAATGTGTCACAATAAAAAGTATATCTATCAATCATTTTTATGTGGTCTTTAATTTATTTCAGTCGTCTAAGACTGTATCTATATATAATATTATGTATCAATACTCCTTCGTAATACAAAGCGAGGTGAAAAAAGACAAAACGAGGACATCTGAGGATTTTTTCTACGCTCAAAGGAACTTCATTACGGAACGTTAGCGGAGGCTTGATTGTTAATCGAGTGGGGTTTGAGAAATAAAATTTCATTTCTTATGTATGTCGTTCCTCGATATTTGTTCAAGAATTTGAATTATGTAGATATATATAAATACAGGTATGGCCTAAAGGTACTTATTTCAAGTCTGGATATATATGAATATACCTTGGATAAGTGTGGTGGGTTATAATACGTTCCTATAGAATAAGGAAAAATACTTTCAAAAGAACGTTACTTAAAGTACTTTCAAAAGAATATTGTTTTTTTAACATGCATACATACATATAGTCACGCCTGTCTCCCTGTAAGGTTAGGCAGAGACCACAGATCTCCATCCTCTACGATCCCGACACACCTTCCTTGCTTCCTTCACAATCATCCATCCTTCGTCTCACTTTCATCGCAGCGAAACGGCTCTCCGTTCGTCGCTTTTCGCCCTCGTGGGAATCAGGACGTGATGGGTGGCAAACCACATCGTCGTCATTTTTTAACGAATTAGGTACATTAAGATTCATCATAGTGAATCCCACGAGCCGCAAGGGAGGATGGAGGTTAGCCCCAGCGGCGTCCGGTCCCCAGACGGTCGCCTTCTTGCCGACTAAGCTTGCCCCTAGCCACGCATCCTTTGGCACGGCAGACCGTGAATTGGCGGACAGGATGGGAAAAGGATAGAGAAGAAAGGAAAAGGCAGGGTAAAGAAAAGATGAATTTAGACAGAATGATAGGGATATGATACTAACGCAACGGAAGACGAGGAGTGATACGTTAAGAAAGCGTATTAGTTTAAAAATAGTCAATTCTTACATACAGTTCAATAAAATGAATATGTATGGATTTCTCGATATTTCACATAATATAATATAAATCAACACATTTCTTTCCAACCATTTAGTGCCACTAATAAATATAGTTTTTTTGTGATTTAGATAATAGTAGATGAATAATTGATAACTATCTTTCGAGATTTAATTTATATTACCTTTCACATATCACTCTGTATAAGGCGCAGTCGTCCACAAATTCCATAAATTGAATCTAATTAGTCTTGTGTTACCGTTACATACTGCAGTTTCAATGCGTTGTTGTAACAGGTTTGCAATACCTTGTAGGGTTGTCAGAATTTTTCTATTTCTTATTTATTCAAACCTTTTTGCACAAAGTGCGTTGCAGACGGACTTAATGCTATTGGAGATTCCCAGTCAACCAGCGGGCGAAACTGAGAAAATTGCTCGAGAGGTGGTTCAGCTATTAATAAAATAGACTAAAGACAGAATTATTTATCGTTGGTGCCGTTTTTCTATTATTCTTCCTTAATGACAATTCGTTGTAACTATTACGCTAGTATCACGTAAATATAATGATATAAACTATCTTGTGATATACTACTTCACTTGTGACGTTACGTCGTGGTGGAATGGTGTCCATTCTACCAAAACCTTTTATGGAATTTTGCAGTCAAGTCTAAAAGTCACGATACCCGCATTTATTTCCTATCACTCCAATTGTACGACTTAATCGAACTATATTGTACTATTCGTATATTTCACCACAACAATTTTTTTTATGGGATAGGACGGCAAACGAGCAAGCGTGTCACCTGATGGAAAGCAATCAACGCCGCCCATGGACATCCGCGACACCGCAGGAGTCGCGGAAGCGTTGCCGGCCTTTTAGGTATGTATAGGCTTGTTTTTTGAAGGTGCCAATGTCGTAACGGTTCGGAAAGACCGCCGAGGGTAGCTGGTTCGACAAACTGGTGGTGCGTGGAAAGAAGTTACGAGAGAAACGCACCGTAGTAGATCGCCACTCATCCAGATGGTGGGGATGAAATTTTTCTTTACGGCGAGTTGCGGTTGTGAAATTCAGCGAATTTAATTATATTAGTTAAATACCAAACAACTGATATGTAAGATTATGAAAATGAAATAAAACCACAATGTCACTGATGTAAATTGACTGGAAAATTCTCTTCTTCTAAGATACGACTAACGAAGGTTGTAAGACATTTCAGTAAAAATTTTAATAGTAGAGCCACGCTGCAGACGAACACTTTGTCAAAAATGGCATATTATTTGTCTGTATCATGAATGGGCTCACCCGGGGAAGTACCACACTCTAGCAGAAAACCGGCGTCTGAGTGCTAACTTAGCTACCGCGCTTTGTTCGGTGAGCGGTTGAATTCTGGCCCAACCATCCACCTCTCTCCCCCCTCCCATAATGACACTTTCCTTAAAGACCGGCAACGCTTCTGCACTGTCTTTGGCATTGTGGATGTCTATGGGCGGCGTTTATAGCTTTCCATCACGTGACACGTCTGCTCGCTTTCCTTTTTATCCAAAAAAAAAAAAACTAACCTCGTCTTTAGCGAAGCGAAAAAGTCAGACGTTACTTTGCAGAAATTTTTATGTAATCAGGATTTTACTTAAGGGCAGTCTTTCAATAGTGTACATCGTGGAAAAGTAGTATTGTTTGATGTCATCGGTGTCAGTGACAGCAGTGAGGAGTTGGAGTGTTGCTGACGGGCGTTTTTTCGGTTAGAATTAGGTTAGGTTAGGTTAGGTTAGGTTATTCTTAAATTTCTATTTCCACTCCCATTTTTGTTTGCTTTTCGCGGATCCTAGTTGAGTAAAATTCTTACTATCCTCATATTACAACAAAATTGTGGCATCCCTAGTTTCATGGCCCTACAAGGAGATCATGAAACATTATTTATGTGTACGTTGTTGCAGTGGGCTATTATTATTTTCCCGCACTAATCTTGACAGCTGAACTTTTTCATATAACATTACAAATATATAGTGCCTCGTAGAAAAGTTGAGCTATGATAGACATTATCTTCCTTTTGTCACTGTCGTATAATCATTAATAAAATGAAAATAAAACAAGCCTTCCTTTGCTGTATCTATTACTATTTTACAGTTAATTACTATTTATTAAAATAACTCTTTATAAAATATATTATAAGTTTAAGTACGTGTGTGTGTGACTTTATTTAACTAAATACATATACAGTTTTTATTTGATTAATGGGGTCAGGCGTTACTTTCCGGAAATCCATTACTATGTGGAATTTTTACTTAGCTAAGATCCGCGACAAACAACAAAAATAGAAAATTCAAACAACCGTTAAGTCGTCACTTAACGGTTGTCTTCCGTAGAGTCTTCTATACCTGATGATGCCTCGTGTTGAGGCGAAACACGTGTCGTTTGCAAGGTGGAAAAGTGGTAGTGTGCTGACGACCGTTTTTCGGTAAGATTTACTTTAAGTTCCCTGTAAATCCATTTCATTCAGCAGAAAAACACACATTATTAATTTTCTATTTTTGTTTGTTTGTCGCGGATCTTAGCTAAGTAAAAATTCGAACGGTCCAAATAGTTTTTTATTTTCCTATATTTATTACCCTCTATCAAATATATTTGATGGGAAGGTAATGAAATAAACCTGTTTATTTATTTATTTATGAACTACTAACAGGAGTTACAAAAATCACATTATACCATTTAATTCTAACATGTAACCCTAATTACAGATGGACCCAAAATTAACATACAGTGAAGCCAGATTGGATAATATTAGAAAACGTGTAACAACTCACAAGCTAGATTTAATATGGTGCGTGAAATGTACCATACTATCGTAATGAATGTATAGAGTATTGTTATTTTTCATGTATTTGTGGTACAATTCACACAACGATAGAACCGGGGCATTGGAACCGAACACGTTTTGGTTGTGAGTGTAAAATCGCTTGGATCAGTGGTTAGAGTATCTTACTTTTGTCTTAAGAGTAAAGGACTTTAAATCCCGCTTGAAATCATTCTGATAACACACAAAATAGCCGAATGTTGACATCGAGTTGCGAAAATAAGCCCGTTCTTCCATCTACCATCTACCATTCCTCTTGAAAGTAAGCTTTCGGGTTTCTTTATGTAATATTTGTATGTCTAATATCTCTCTAAATACTGCATCGGAATTCTCCTACAATAATATTGAAAAATATCGTGCTATTAGATAAATGAAAACTTGGCCGAGAGAGTGTTTCTATATGTCTATACTTGTCCAAATAATGGGTGTACGATGGCAGAAGATAGAGAGAATCTTTACTTCTATTTCCAAACCCACTATAAATATGGGCGAAAATTCCTTTTTCGAAAGTAGTAGTGTAGTAGTTGAGCTTGAAAACTACTTTTCCACTCTTAATTATTTATATTAAATATATTTAAATTTTTGTAATATTTGATGTTCTTTTTTCTACTAGGCGTCTGTGGACGGGAATATCACCAACAGCATTCTGACTTTCGTACCAGCGATAGAAGACGCAGGCAGGGTGCTATTGTGTAGAGCTGTACAGCCCAAGCTGCCTCATTCCACGAGAGAAGACGGTTGGAACCTGGAGATACAGTGTAAGTTCAAAAATATTTCAATGATACATTATTGATGAATTCTATTATAGTTCGATCAACCCGTACAAGTGCAGGCATATGAAATAAATGCGTGTATCGTGACTTTTTGGAGTGAAAAAAGCTGTTTAGAACATTTAAAAGATTTGAAATTATTGTATTTTACTTGACACTGGCTTAATAGTTATAACTAATTACCATCAACGAAAAAAAATATGTTACAATTCTACAAGCCTGTTTCATAATAATGTAATATCATCTAAAAGTCGATTGCTGGAGTTTGAGTTTTATTATTCAGATCGATGTTGCTACACATCTATTAGTATTGGATACTCCCGACGTAACGGGGCCTTCCACACCCCCCGCAGGGATATACGAACGAAATAGAGAAATCGAGCCTCAGGGATGAACCCCACTGTTATCCTCTCTGTCCTGTACTTCGCGTCGTCTTAGATGTGGCTGAACCTTTTCCTACCTTGGGTCGGTAGCAGGCCCTCCCCCTACGCAGGGCCAGGCGGCGATAGAAGAAGCTCTTGTGGAAGCGGTTACTCCCATTGTCCTATCTTATTATACAGAGGAAGATTTTATACCGAGAACTTTTTAGCAAACTTTAAATTCAAAGATCTGATGTTTGGACTATTATGCTTTTATCGATTAAGTAAATGGTTTAGATCATAGGTTCCCAATGGGGGTGGTACCGCCCCCTAGCGGGTGCTGGAGTTATTCTTGGGGGTGGTAGCGAAAATAGCTATACATATTTTCATGAAAAAAATATTTTATCTAGCGTCTAAAATTTTTTCCTTATTATTTTTTTATGGGGTAGGAAGGCAAACGAGCAGGCATGTTACGCCATAGGCATTGCGGAAGCGTTGCCGACATTTAAGGAAAGTCATTATGGGAGGGGGAATAGAGGCCTCCTGAACTCGGCCGCTCACCGTACAAAGCGCGGTAGCTAAGCTGTCACTCAGACGCCACGAGTTTTCTGCAGGAGAGTGGTACTTCCCCGGATGAGCCGGCCCATTCATGCTACAGATAAATACTATGCCATTCTTGACAATGAATTCGTCTGCAGCGTGGCTCCTCCACTATTAACTATTTTATTATTATTATGGCGCACGCACTTATTATTATGTATACTATATATTAACACTACCTCATTATTATGGCGTAAATCAACATGTCAACAATTCTTCTAAAGGCTTTAGTCCATAAAAGGTTGGTATCCTATGGTTTGGATACATATATAAATAAAAGAGGAACTTTCAAAGTGATGTCTGTTTATATTGGACGGGGTATATGGGACGCATAGGGCTCATATGTATGTCACGAACGCAACCTTCCGTATCCCGGGAGAAAAGATGCCTTACTCGTAACATAAATAATCTCTATTTCCGAGTTTAATTAAAATCTTTACGCTTGAACGTAATCCCTAATTAAGAAATAATCCAAACTTTAAGGTTTATTTATTACTAACAGCGTGTTCCAATTCTAATTAAGCACAAAGAACAACAACTCAGCAAATTTCGTTGATTAAAATAATTATATTATATCGACGCTAAAAAGCGAAAACGTAATAAATATTATATTGGTGGGCAACGCTTCTTTCCTGCGGTGACGCGGTTGTCTATGGGCGGCGTTGGTTGCTTTCCATCAGGCGGCACGCTTGCTCGTTTGCCGTACTATCCTATAAAAAAAAATTGCAAAATGAAAACTTACCACCAGAGTTAAAAAAAAAAAAAAAAAAAATATATATATATATATATATATATATATATATATATATATATATATATATATATATATATATATATATATATTCACGCCTATGCCCCGCAGGGGTTGGCAGTGACCACAGAGCTCCATCCGCTGCAATTCATCGCAGCGAAACAGCTCGTCATTGGTCGCTTTTCGCCCTCGTGAGAATCAGGACGTGACGGGTGGCGAACCACGTCGCCGTCACTTTTCGACAAATTAGGTATATTAAATTAGTCTTAGTGAATCCCACGAGCCGCAAGGGAGGATGGAGGTCAGCCCCAGCAGAGCCCTGCATGCTGAGGTAAAGCACCATAGTCCCCGGGGGAGCCCGACCCCGGGACGATCAGCACGCTTGCGACTAGGCTCGCCCCTAGCCACGCATCCATTGGCACGGCAGGAAGGGGCAGGAAAGGAAACGCGGATTGGGGGGGTTACCAGACTCGGAATAAACATTTATAAATCCATATAAATATTTATTCTGATGCGGGAATCGAACCCGCGACCATTGACTCCGCGAACGGAGGGCCCCGCCACTGAGCCAATCGGTCGTCAGCCAGAGTTAAAATATCTGAAGGAATTGTATCTGGTAACTCAAAAATAGGCAGTACCGACATTGTTAAAAATTTTTTTTGATCGATATAGAAAATGTGAACTGATAAAGAACAGCATATATTTTTCCCGCCAACTTACATCAGTGACGTTGTGTTTTTATTTCCTTTTCATATTCTTATGTTATAATCAATTATATTGTTTAATTATGGTGGAGTATTATGCAATATAGCTCGCAATATAAATAAATGCGTGTTTCGTGTATTTTTGAATATACTGCAAAAGTTTTTAGAAGGAAGGTTTTGTAAGAAGTGGCAGGGGGAGGGGGGAGTAGGAACGTGTCAGACTTCCGGAACTCAGTCACTCAATGTACAAAGCACGGTAACTAAGCTACCACTCAGTCGCCGGTTTTCGCGGGAGTGTGGTACTTCCCCGTGCCATCAAATATTATGCAATTCTTGACAAAGTATTCGTCTGCTGCGTGGCTCTACCACTAGTAATTGAACATTAAGTATCAACACTGGTTTTGTTTTGTTTTATTTTGATTTGGTGGCAACATTTTTTCTTCTCTCTCTCTCTCTCTCTCTCTCTCGCCTTTTCGTCTGCAATAATATGTGTGTAAAACTAATAAATTAACTTTTTTATCGACATAAAAGCGCCATTTTTTATCATACATGCGCGGTGTGGTCCTTCGAGGCGGATAGTTTTACTTCCAGCCATAAAGAAATGCATTTATTATCATTGTGTGAAGTCACTTTAAGTGCCTAGTTTGATAGTGTTTAAAAACGTACTGTAAAGTACGTATTGATGTGCCACCGACGTCGCAACGCTCCATTTAAATTAATCTCTAACTCAACTAAAGTTGTAATGATACTTAAACTTCACTATTACCGTCGCGTGCGTGGAGTGGATTGGAGTGGAGTCGTGCGTTTGTACACTAAAAGAGAGATCTGCGTTGGCACATCTCAACAGGCTCTAAGCAAGCGCATCTATCTCTCGGTAAGGAGGTCTGAGTAATGAATGTCATCCATCAAATCGATGCTCAGACAGGGCGCCATACAATACATGCAGACGCGAAATGAGATCAAATACCACAGAATGGATAGTGACTCGTACGACAGTATACATAAGGTTGCTTATCACTTGTCCAATGCAGTATCACATATATCGGTTTTGGTGATTGGTTATATTACTCAATTGGCTTATTGGCAAAGTTACCACTTTCGGAGTCGATATCGTAGATATAGTTATTCCAAGTCTGGTTACCCCACCAATTTCCTTCGACAAGCGTGCATACATACATATCAGTACGCCTGTTTTTCGTAGGGGTAGGCAAAGACCACAGATCTTCATCTGCCACGATCTCGGCATACTTTTTTGCTTCATCCACATTCATCACTCTCTTCATACAAGTTAGCCGGTTAAGGGTACTTTTGACCTGGTCTTTCTTTTCTTAAGATTTTCGCCAATTTGGTCAAGGAATGTTCTCCTTGGTCGTCCCCTAGCGACCCTTTCATCCGCATCCGCATCTGCAACGTTAATTCCTTGTTAATGTCCGTTCTCCTAGAAATGAGGACAAACCTTGTAGCCGTGCTCAGCAGAGGTACATATATGGGCTGTGAGAAAATAATAAACTAGTAAAGAAAAACCGAATTGGAAACAAAACGAGCTATTTACTAAACATTGAGCAAAAATTAACCCAACTTTCGTTGTCTTATCAGTTTCTAAACCGTATATTAGATCATTTAGTTACTTTTTTCCACGCATAAACTGCCAACCAGCTTCCTCCAGCGGTATTTCTGAACCGATTCGACCTTGGAATTTTCGTAAAACAAGCCTATAACAATATAATACCAGAAACACAACGATTTTTCTGACACCAATTCTGTTTACAGATGTACCAGACGCTACATTGCAGCTGGGATCGAATCTAGATCCAGACAACCTGGTGGAGGGGTCCGATGTGTACCTGGACTGTCGGATACGTGCCAATCCGTGGCATACTAACGTGTACTTCACACACAATGTAAGTATTTTTTGTTCAACAGTCCATATATGTCACATTTCTGGAGGAACGGACATTAACCCACCACGCTTGTCCAATGCGGATTGGCCGGGTTACTAGACTCGAAATAAATATATGTAGACCATATATATATATGTATTTATGTCAAGGCGGGGATCGAAGCCGCGAACACCGTGGGCTGGGAGTCCCGCCACTAAGCCAAATGGCCGTCTGTTTGTAAGTATTAATGGTATTTTATTGTGTGAACAAAGAAAACCTCGTTTTGTATGAGTAAACTTCGTATGAGTTAACCGTAAATAAAAAGATACAAAGATTTATAAAGAAAGTGATTTATGACAAACTTTTTGAAAATCGGGAATTTCTTCTTCTGCCAGTCCTTGGGGTCCGGCGCCGCGCTCAACGCGTTAAGATTAAAATTGGTGGGATAATACAATTATTGAAGTCAATCCTTTCACAGTGCAAACTGGATGTTGTGAAACTGTTATTTTGAATATTTACAGCTGTTATTTTATTATTAATTTATTGATTGTTAAATTTAGATTCACAAATAGCAATATAAACAAAAGGCAATAAAAAAGGTGTTTTTTTATGGGATAGGAAGGCAAACGAGCAGGCGTGTCACCTGATGGAAAGCAATCAACGCCGCCCATAGACTTCCGCAGCGCTATACGCAGTGCGGAAGCGTTGCCGACCTTTAAGGAAAGTGTCATTATGGGAGTGGGAATGGGAGGGGAAGGGGGGAGGGTATTGCGAACTCGACCGCTCACCGTACGATGCGCGGTAGGTAAGCTAACCCTCAGACGCCGGTTTTCTGCGGGAGCATGGTACTTCCCCGGGATAGCCGGGCCCATTCATGCTGCAGACAAATATACCATTCTTGACAAAGTATTCGTCTGCAGCGTGGCGGCTCTACCACTATTAAAACACACAAGTACAAACTAGTATGAACAATTTGCGATCGCGTGCTAGTTCCTTTGGTGTTTCGGCTTTGTGTAATGACTGCTCTGTCACTTTTTTATACTTTTATTGGTATCGTTTGGGAAAGTAGTAAAAGAGAACAAAAAGACCGAATCCTATCATGTGGTTAAATCGCTTTACTCGCATTGGGCAACATGAAAGCCGCTTGCAACATCCATTGCAACATGCTCACGATTTGTGCTATTTTAAGCCGCGTATTGTGGATTGGGCGCGTCCTTCGCGCGCGTTTCATTTCTCGGACAATGTACATCTGGGCTAAAGATGAAAGAGATATCGACAGCCCCGACGAAGACCGAGATAAAAACATCGAATTTTGTAAATAAATCTGCGAGTGATCGATGTACAGATTTCATTTATATATGACTAGCTTTTGCTCGCGGCTTCGCTCGCGTTGAATTTGGTCTGCCACATAAAGTTACGTGACAGATCATTTTAAATCCTATCCTACTAATATTATAAATGCGAAAGTTTGTGAGCATGTATGTTTGTTACTCTTTCACGAAAACAATACTGGACGGTTTGGATGAAACTTTACAGTAATTGTTGTTACACTAATTTAATAACTTTACAGTAATTGTATAACCTATAGGTTATACATCGGAATATAGGCTACAATTTGTAATGATTTTATCTAATTTTTTTGGTTGTATTACAACCAAAAAAATAACGATACAAAATAAATCCACTTCATCCAGCAGGAAAACACATATTATTAATTTTCTGTTATTGTTTGCTTGTCGCGGATCTTAGCTAAGTAAAACTTTTGACTGTGCACATAGTGATGGATTTCCGCAAAGTAACGCCTGACTCCATAAATCACACGTAGAATTGAAATGGTTAATAGATGTTCAATTAAGGACGGTTGCATACCGATTTCTTTTTTGTCTTTTTCCTGTCTTATCGTGTTTTTGCTTGTTATGTTGGTAGAATCATTCGTGCATACAAATGTTACATTTTTCTATGGAATAGGAAGGCAAACGTGCCACCTGATGGAAAGCAATCAACGCCGCCCATAGACATCCGCAGTGCCATAGTCATTGTAGAAACGTTGCCGGCCTTTAAGGAAAGTGAAGGCTTGTTTTTTGAAGGTTCTAATGACGTATTGGTTCGAAAACGCCGCTGGGGGTAGCTGGTTCCACATGGTAATATATGTACGTTATAGTATATGTATATAATTATTTTACGTTTCTTTTATGTTTCTGAACAAAAGTTTTTTACATATATACATATATATCGTCACGCCTGTCTCCCGTAGGAGTAGGCAGAGACCACAGGTCTCCATTTGCTACAATGTCGGCATACTTTCCTTGCTTCCTCCACACATTACTCTCCTCGCGCAAGCCCGCCGGTTAAGGCCCGGTCAAGAGTACCCTTAGCCGGCGGGCTTCGTCGAAAGTTTTTAATTGACATACTTTATCCAATTGCCATCAACGAAGAAGTGTTTCTCTGATCGAATTTGCATTTCTGTTTGTGAAGTGAGAATATTTCCACGCGAAAGCTATTATGAATGAAATCCCAATTTAAATATCAAAGCTAATCAAAATTGTTCTCAAACTTTAATAATGCAATTTCAAAGTTAGCGGACACCTGATAAAAAAAAAACTTCATACTTCTCGAGTTCAAAAGAGAACTGTTCGTGGAAGAAAATTAGTTACGTTACTCGGGG
Source organism: Baronia brevicornis (assembly GCA_031353405.1). Taxonomy (NCBI): domain Eukaryota; kingdom Metazoa; phylum Arthropoda; class Insecta; order Lepidoptera; family Papilionidae; genus Baronia; species Baronia brevicornis. The sequence continues at coordinate 110,641 of JASFAT010001382.1, forward strand.
AGCCTGTCTCAAGATTAAAGTGGATTTTGAAAAATGATATTTTCCAGTTGTTCAAATAATTCGTTTGTTTTTTTGACAAGGAAATACCGTAGTGGCGTAACTCGTATAGCTTTGTTTAAATTAATCATTATATGTCATAAATACGTATCAAACTGTTGTATAAACTTTTTCTGGTGTAAAATACAGAATATATCTATTCATATGTCGTGGCGTAAATATAATACAAAAGGGTTAATTGAGTGAGTTGAGAACCAATTGGTACAGTGGCGGGGTCCTCCGCCCGCGGAGTCAATGGTCGCGGATTCGATACCCGCATCGGAATAAACATATGTATGGATTACAAACATTTATTCCTAGTCTGGTAACCTCGCCAATCCGCATTGGACAAGCGTGGTGGGTTAACGTCCGTTTCTTCATAAATGGAGAGGCCTGTGATCAGCAGTGGGACAAATATGGTCTGTTAAAACACTGGAGTAAGTTTGGACGATCGAATTAGCTCATTGACAAAACGTTCTTTAAAAAAATAACAAACCAGTAACATAAATAGATGCAAATAAACTTCTCGAGTTATTATAAGTTCTTTGGAGTTTTATTTCGTACCTATTATTGAGCTTGCCAAAATAATAAAATATTTAAAATGCAGCTACTGTAATTAGAAGCTGCATTTTTAAATATTTTATTACAGACACCCGCAACAACATTGACATTGCAGAAGTGTGGCGTTTTGAAGGTTGTCATGTTGCATAAGTTGGAAGCATCGGTGTTGGTAGCTGGTACAGAGTAGTAGTGCGTGGAAAAGAGTTGTGATTCTTTGTTATGAATCTTTTTTTTTATCTTTTGCCGACCTTTAAGGAAAGTGTCAGTATGGGAGTGGGAATGGGGCTATTCTTGACAAAGTATTCGTCTCAAGCGTGGCTATACTACTATAAAATTTGGTTGATAACTCACAAATTATGACAGTGACTCTGCAGAAGACTTATGTAAAGTAACAGTACTGGATACGAAGTAGCGCCTGACTCCATTAATCACCATTTTGTTTGTCTCAAACAGGGTGCAACGGTTAGGTCAGGTCCAGGTGTCATACTGGCCAACCAAAGCCTGGTGCTGCAGCATGTATCCAGACAAGCGGCGGGAGCTTACGTTTGTTCTGCCAGAAATTCACTCGGAGATGGTCGCAGCAAACCTCTTATGCTTGATATTAAATGTGAGTACTAGGTAATTGAGTCCGTTTAAACTTGTAAGAATTATATAAAAATAATAATAAGAATTATATAAAAATAAATTATGTAATATAAATAAATATTACATAAATAAATGGTGCCGAAATGTGCACACTGATGGTCCGTCTCCTTGACAAGCTCAAAGTCGCTCAGAGGGCTATGGAGAAGGCTATGCTCGGAGTTTCTCTGGTGGATAGAGTTCTAAAAGAACAAATTCGCCGGAGAACTAGAGTCATGAACCGATATAGCTCTTCAAGTTAGCAGACTGAAGTAGCAATGGATTGGACACGTTTGTCGGAGAATCGACAATCGTTGGAGAAGACGAGTGCTGGAGTGGAGACCGCACTCGGCAAACGTAGTGTGACGATCTGCTGAAGGCTGCTGGCAAAGACTGGATGCGTGTAGCCTAAGATCGGGCTAGGTGGCGCGCCTTGAGTAAGGCCTATGTCCAACAGTGGACTGCTGCGGGCTGATATTGAAACCAATTATATAACTACATTGTATGTACGTATGTTGAGTTTTTATAAACTAATATATTAAAGGTCAGACTATCATATTAGCGATAAGATCGCCCTTTGTATGATATTATTATATTGAAAATTATATTGAAATGCCCTATATTGAAAAGCGAAAACGCTGTAAATGACACATCATGAAATGTCATATATTGACGCAAAAAGCTAAAACGCTGTAAATGATCCAGTTATTACATATTCCTATCACAAAAATACTGCGTCGAATAGCTGACTGTTTTTTAGTGATCAGATGTAAAGGTTTTTTTTGGCTCTGGTGGTAGGTTTTCATTATGCGGCTTACTACGTTTTCGCTTTTTTGCGTCGATATAAACGAACAGTACAAAATGACTTTAAAAATGCGATACCGTTTTCACGTTCATTTCAACGGACGCAGACGTACCGACGTGCAAATCGCCGCAACCAACCGCTGTACGGGCGGCCAGAGGGGAGGCTGTTGAAATTGAATGCGAATTGGACGCTAACCCTACGGTGAGTGTTTTTGTGTGATTAATTAATGGTGATGTTGTTTGTTTTTTTATGGATAACTAGCTTTTGCCCGCGGCTTCGCTCCCGTGGTATTTGTCTGCTACATCAAGTTTCTTGACAGATCATTAAATAAATATATATATTTTTTACTTAATTTATGGTTCACAATTTTGGTCATAGTGGCTTCCACTTAAAAGGACTTCCACTATATCTGACTTTTATTTAGAACTATTCAAGACAAACAATCCTACGGTACATCATCTTTGTGTAACGCCAATGGTTTAGGCAGCGTACGCCAAGATAGCTCTCAGAGGCCAGATTTTTTTCCGACTTAAGTGACATGTATCGTTATATTACGACCAAAATTACATAAAATCATTACAAATTGTAACCTATATATTATTCCGATTTATAACCTATATTACTGTAAGTTAATAAAGTTTCATCCAAATCCGTCCAATAGTTTTTTCGTGAAAGAGTGACAAACATACATACTCACAAACTTTCGCATTTATAATATTATAAGTAGGAAGTTTATAATATTAGTAGGATTAGTAGGATAGGGAATGCACACGGGACTTATAAAATATACTTCAGTCTTACAAATACGACAAACGAAGAAAGTCGAAACTTTGCTAAAAACCGCAAAGTATTTAAAAAAAAAATTTCGCGTCTTCCGCGGCTCTTACACATTAAGTTTTGGCTTTGACTTTATTTTTTTAATGGGATAGGAAGGCAAACGAGCAGGCGTGTCACCTGATGGAAAGCAATCAATGCCGCCCATAGACATCCACAGTGCCATAGGCAGTGCCGCAAGCGTTGCCGACCTTTAAGGAAAGTGACATTATGGGAGTGGGAATGGGAGGGGGATGGGGAGGGTGTTTGGTCTCCGGAACTCAGGCCGCTTACCATACGAAGTGCGGTAGCCAAGCTACCATTCAAACGCCGGTTTTCTGCGGGAGAGTGGTACTTCTCCGGGCGAGCCGGCCATTCTTGACAGAGTATTCGTCTGCAGCGTGACTCTACCACTAAAGCTTTACTCAAACAATGATCAATTATAATAATCAAAAAATACTCCTTTATCTTATAAAGAAAAAGGAAGTACCCCTTGTCTTACAAATTTTACAATGCTTTTATTCTGATACACCAATGCTTGCTAACCTTCAGGTGACCTTGCTTGTTTCCTTATCTATTTATATAAAAAATGTAATACTGACGTTAAACCACAAGTAAAGAACAACTGCGCTGATTGTGTATGTGTGTTTCTTTAAAACAGGATCCAATAACATATCACTGGTGGTTTAACAGCTCCACTCACACTAAACGACAATTGAAAGTCCCAGCTACGGAAGATGGCAGAAAACCTGGTAAGAAGATACGTTTTCATCTTTAAATAAGATTATTATATATTTTTTATTTTTTTATATATTCACGCCTTTCCCCCGCGGTTGGCAGAGACCACAGAGCTCAATCCGCTACGATCCTGGCATACCCTCCCCGCCTCCATACTCATCCATCCTTTTCATCCATTCTTCCTCTCACGTTCATCGCAGCGAAACGCCTCTCGATTAGTCGTTTCTCGCCCTCGTGGGAATCAGGACGTGACGGGTGGCGTGCCACGTCGCCGTCATTTTTCATGAATTATGTAAATATGAAATGTCAAGGTCATATTTATGTAAATTAAAATTCTTCACAAAAGCAGACTACTGAGTAGCGTTTCTACCAGTCCACCTGTGGGCGAAACAGAGAAAATTGGTTTGGAAATGGTGCAGCTTGAAATAAAATAAACTAAAAACTAATTATATAGTTTTATAGACATACAATACGTAATAATCCATATATTTTAACCCGAGAAAAGAATTAAAATAAAAGGAAAGAGATATTTCTATTCAATACAAGCTGTGAGAGTTCCTTGAGAATGTTTTTTTTTTTATAATAAGTTCTTATTTCCTTAGTTCATTTTTAAAGAAAAAGAGAAAATCAAAAATTTATTTGACGGCTTTTAATAAATTTATTGTAGCGGCCATCAAATATATATTTTTATCTTTGTATTTTTAATACATACATTTTTTAGAGTACTAAAAAAGATTATGCAACAAATGTTAAAAATTATACAGTTCTTGAATAATTATTGTTACTTTGTTTTATAATCATTGTTTAATAATAGTAATAATTTGTTAATTATTTCTATTTATTACAATTGTATTATTTTTATGAGTTTAATATAAATTCTTACCATTAGTATTTTTTTGTTGATAAAAAATACCCTTTAAGGTAATAATTATTGTCATATTCCCTATACAAACATTGTTTATAATTTTAACTTAATTAATAACGTAACTAATAAAACTATATATATGAAAAATGTAATTTTCTCAATTATTTGCGAAGGTACTCTTCTATATATGGTAAACACGTCGGCGGAGTATGGCTGGGTGCAATGCTTTGGAGTCAACTCAGTAGGGGCTCAGGCGAAGCCTTGCCTGTTTCAAATTTCGCCAGCAGGTAATAAATTTATGTGTCCATATATATTTTGCTTAGAGCCGTGTATGTATGTATGAAAAAGTATATTCGATAAACTGTTTATCGAACTTGAATACTCACGCACATAGTATCTAACTTCTGAACTACAATAAAGAGCAAAATAAACTAGGAGAGCATAAAAAAGCAAATGTTACAGCCCAACATCGAATCGGTAATATAAATTAAATACTGATGTGTGGAAGCGATTTTATTTGCACTTAAAAAAACGTTAATTTTCTAAAACATATATACTACTTCTATAAGCAAACCATATCGTGTGTTAGTAGCGCCATCTATCGCTACTAACTGTAATTACATTAGACAGCAAAAGTTTCGTCCAATGAAAAACAATTTATATATTAACGATAAGGCCGTTGTATACATTTATATGGTAAATAAATATTACATTCATTTATTGTAATATTGATCCACCACGCTTGTCCAATGCGGATTGGTGTGGTAAACATACTCCGAATAAATTTCTGTAGTTCATACATATTTATGTATATACATATGTGGGAATCAAACCCACGACCATTGTCTTTGCCATCCCGTCGCTGAACCAATTGGTCGCCATATCTATCCATCATCTACATAACTTGCGGATGTGGATGGAAGGGTCGATAGGGGAAGTTGGTAATCAGGTCTCAATGGAGCCCTGCACACCTTGTGTGTCTAAAACGGCCCGACTGGCAGTTCATCGGGGACTGCTTGTTTCGACGCTGATGTACGGTAGTGATAGTTGGCTTTGGCAGAACAGTCATGAAAGCAGACTGAATGCGGTGAAAATGAGAGTATTAAGAAGTATCTGTAGGATAACTTTGAATGATAGAATAAGTAATGAAGATATAAGAGAGCGATGTGCAGTAAAAGAAGGTATCGTGATAAAAGTTGAAAAGAAATGCTTAGATGGTTTCGGCAAATATGAAAGATGAATGAAAGACAACTGGTCAAAGAAACTTACGTTGCGGTTGTGGATGGAAGAGTCGGTAGGTGTAGACCAAGGAAAACATACCTTGACCAAATTGCCGAAGTTTTTAAGGAAAAGCCAGGTCAAGAGTACCCTTAACCGGTGGGCTTGAATGTGGAAGAAGCAAGGAAAGTATGCCGAGATTGTAGCAGGTGGAGATCTGTGGTCTCTGCCTATCCTCACGGGAGACAGGCGTGATAATATGTATGTCTCTATCATCTATCCATCTATGTCCAGAAAAGCCATCGGCGGTGAAGAGTTGTGAAGTTACGAACGTGACGTACGATTCCCTGACGGTCAACTGTACACCCGGATATGATGGCGGTGTACGACAGACATTTATACTGGAGGTGAGCTAGTTTTGTATATTTCTATCGGGATAATTCTTATGTTTAGTTGATAGAAGAATTATGAATGACAATTTAAGAAGTTCAGTTGGTTAGTTTCGCTAACGATTTTAGATGGTGTTGGCTTCCATTGGACTAATCATGTGATGTCAACTATATCGATGCGAAAAAACGAAAGTAACACGCCTGCTCGTTTGCCTTCCTATCTCATAAATAAAAGTATATACGCATCATTATCATCATTATGAACTTATGACAATCCTGTCCACTCCTAGACATAGGATTTACCTATGGGATAACACCAAACCCATTCACGGCTATACGCAACCAATCTGTGCTAGTCTTGCGCAAATCGTCTTTCCATTTAGACGGGCGTTTCACATAATGACGTAGTACGGGCTTCTCCATTTCTGGAGAAAGGGACGTAAACTCACCATGATTCGCCACTGTCCACATGACGTATGCGCTAACAACATCTATAATTGATTTTGTATCCGCATACGTCATGTACATCATTTTAATCTCATAAAAATTGGATATTCGATATCCATTCGTTTCAACCCCATGTGTCAGCTGCAGTTGTACGCAGAACAAAGGTTTAGTATTAAACATTGTTGGATATTAATATTGGTAATTATAGGACAGGAATGTCACGGCGTATAATTACAATATTTTATGGTCGAAATACTACAGCTGGCGTGGAATACCGCTCGCATGTGAATGGAAATCGACTCTATTCGTATTATGACACAATCTCATTATTAATAAACAATTCACAACAATATTCTTAACGAAAGCACTTATTAATAAATGTTATTACACAGTTAAGGAATACTTAGATGAAAAATGAACTTAAAGTTGTTAAAAAATAAACAAAATTACAATGTCAAAGCAATTCATGACGTTATTTATGGATGGCCCCGTTGTTTTATTATTTAATAAAGTATTTTTTTGATATTTTACATTGTGGTCCGCAGCCCAACTAGGTAAGAAACCCTGAGTTGTCTCATTTCTTATTTTATTCTTCGCTCATGACTCCTCTTATTCAATGACTTCGAAATCATGAAATTCATGAGACGTAATTTATGGATGACCCCTTACTATTTGATTGCATATTCTATATTAAACAAATGTTTAGTTTCTGAGGGCATTTTTTATTATGATAACATTTTTTTTATGGGATAGGAGGGCAAATGAGCAATTGTGTCGTCTGATGAAAAGCAATCAACACCGCCCATAGACAACCGCGACACCGCAGGAGTCACGGAAGCGTTGCCGGCCTTTTAGGTATGTGTAGGCATGTTTTTTGAAGGTGCCAATGTTGTATCGGTTCGGAAAGACCGTCGAAAGTAGCCGGTTCAACAAAGTGGTGGTGCGTGGATAGAAGTTTCGAGAGAAGCGCATCGTAGTAAGTAGATCTTTTCTTTACAGCGAGTTGTGTGGTTGTGGAATTCGGCGGCGGGAACTATTCCAAACAATTCCCCGGATACATGCAGTAAATATTCATTTTTGTTTAGGTATTCGACAAGGCTTCCGGCGTACTCCTTTACAATACAAGCAGCAGGGAACCTCAGTTTGAAGTGTGGGGTCTGTCTACGGCCAACATACTGAGTGTATCGGTGCGCGCGTACAACACCAAGGGATCCAGCGAAGCCTTGACTATCGTCTCCAGCCTGTTGAAATATCCGGAAAGGCGTACTGGTAACATTTTTTTGGTAACATTGATAGAGTAAGGCGTTACTTTGTGAAAATCCATTACTATGTGGACAGTCAGAATTTTCACTTAATTAAGATTTGCGACAAGCAAACAAATATATAATAATATTATTAATAATAATATAAATATAAATTACAAATATATAATAATAATATGGTAACCCCGAGTCTGGTAACCCCGCCAATCCGCACTGGACAAGTGTGGTGGGTTGAATGTCCGTTCCTTCAGAATTGGAGAGGCCCTACGGGCTGTTAAAAAAAAATAAATATAGAAAAATGTAAATGTGTGTATTTTACTAGAAGGGAGTACATTTACAGGGAAGTTGAACTAAATCTTACCGAAAAACGGCCGTCAGCAACTCTCCACCTCCCAAACCACCGTCAACAACACCAAACACACACCATCACTTTTCCACCATGTATACGATAAGTGTTTCGCCTTAACATGAGGCATCATAAGGCATAGTAGACTCTACGGAAGACTTAACGTTTGTCATTATATAATATAATACTAATCGGATAACTGATAACTGTCGGAGTAAACGAGTGCTGGATGGGAGGCCGTATCTTGGCAAACATAGTGTGAAATCCTGGTGGATAGAGCGACGATTCGTGAAAGGCTGCCAGCAAAGACTGGATGCGAAGATCATGGACATGGCCCGAAGATCGGGCTAGGTGGCGCTTCTTGCGGGGAGGTCAATGTACAGCAGTGGACTGCCGTGGGCTGATATGGACAATACTTATGAGCCTGAGTAAACGTTGTCCTTTCATGTAGATTTGAGTGAGGAATCTGAAAAATATAAAAAAGTTCGTCGACCTTTTTTTGTAACTAAAAAAGTTAGATTTTTTATGGGATAGTAAGGCAAACGAGCAGGCGTGTCACACGATGAAAGCACTTAAAACCGCGCTAATAAAACAACCACCATCTATCGGTAAAGTACCCTATCTTTAAAGCTAACACAAATTGTCATTGTAATCGTTGGACGATTTTATTTGCCTACCTTTAAAAACTCGTTTGGTAATGATTCGGTTGAATCGCGTATACTATATGTCCTAATGAGTTCGTATTGTCAATTGGACTATTGACTTTTTTGGACATTTTAATACTATAGTGTACACAAAACACGACATACAAGAACTAAAAGGAAAGAAGATTGTGGCACCTTTCTATTATAACATTACATAACGTTGGGCGCCAGTGCAACACCTACCTAGGTTTTGCAAATAAAACCAGAGTGTTATAAGTATAAAGAAATGTTTATTAGATAAAAAAAAGAATCAAGTAGGTGAGACACAAATTTGTAGGTCGTGGGTAAACGGCCGATCTGATTTTGCCACATAAGCGGACTAACACTCCCCTGAGCTAGCTTGCGCTCAAAGAAAAAAACCGCAGGTAGAACCCTGCAAGTTGACAGCGGTTTGCCCTCAGCGATTGTAAAGGATGCGCTGAGACACCTAAATGTCGATCCCTGAGCTAGCTAGCACTCAAAGAAATAAACCGCAGGTAGAACCCTGCCATTACATTTGCACCGCAGGTAACATACTGGCGGAGGGCAGGTGGCACCCTGGATCGCAGGTGACACCCTCCGTTACATTGTGCACCGCAGTAGAATCATTACCGCAGGTGGAATCAACCCCGCAGGTAAAAGCTGGCAGGTAGAACCCCGCAGATAAAATGTGCAGGTGAAACCCTGGAAGTGACAGATACCCATCGATTACGACTTGGCCTATCAACTTCCGTTCTGGTTAATCAGCGACAACTCGTGAAAAGCATTATGTCGAGATTGTCGTGGTGAATTAAAACCAGAACGGAATTACAAAATAAAAATTAAACACACATGTGTTATTTAAAACTTACCCTAAAACGGGGTTTGATTCCTGCACTTATTTTTAAAATAAATACTGAGCGAGGGCGCTCTTAAGAGACGTCATGGTTCCCGTTGATATTTCCATAACGGACGAACCCTCACTCAGGTGGTGTCGTTCCTCGGCACCCGTCAGTAACTTCCATAAAAAAACCCGAGTGGCACACGAACAAGGCCGAAATAGCACGAAGGCGCGAGCGCCGCACCTACACCTACTTGAGTTTACAAATTCCTTTTCAAATTCCTTCAATCTGTCACCGCGTTGCTTTGAACACTTAACGTATGACAAGCAAAAAATGTTCGATGGCAGATCGTGTTTTTGTTATAGTAATTTATTAATTCTAATATTAGAATAAGTATTTAAATTTGAATACGGAATAGTGTACTAGTACTAATATTTTTAACTTATACCTAAACTAACTAAAAATAAATCATTAAAACATGTAACCTTCCGTTACAAGATGTATAAGGGCGAGCTTAACTCAAAATTGTCTTCAAGAAAAAACACTATCTCAATCCAAAGTGTGTTGCCTCCGATATGATAACACGCCACGGTCTTATGTTGTTTCACGCCAGTTGTTAGCTTGAAGCATCTTATTTGCGATCAGTATAGAAAAGTAATGAATTAAATATCTTTAAGCATTTTTATTCATAAATTTCTTCTATGAAAATAAAAAATAGAATTTCCACCTAAAAGGATGTCTTTTAAGTCATGAATGAATAAACAATTTTCAATATTATAATGTAAATATAATATTGAAAACTATTCATTCACACAATATTCACAATCGACCTCTTTTATTGTACGACCTTGCAAACCGTCTGTCGGGCACGTTGGTCTTTTTCTGTAAAAGAAATTGTTATCATTAATATTCTTGGTGACGTAAACTTCTTTTTAACTATACTGAGAATCCGCAAAGCGTGGCGGTGAGTTTTTTCGACAAGGGTAATATGTAAACGCCATTTTCAGTACGTAAAGAACGGTGTACTAAGGATGTACAGTCAGCATTGTAAATTATGTGCGTGATAAATAAAATCTCACACCTGATGGGAAGCAACCAATGCCGCCCATGGGCAGTGCAGAAGCGATGCCGGCCTTCATGTCATGAGAGGAGGAGGGGGGAGGGGGGTTGGTCCTGTGTCGAATTTAATCCAGTTGTCCACCAAAGAGGCTTACAATTCTCTCGGCGCGATTTTGAAAAAACTGAATAAGACATCGATTAAAAGTACTCATTACTTTCTCGGCTGGTTCAGCGTTCCAAAGTGTATCTTATTTTGTTTTTTCGGTATGAGAATTCGCTATTAGTCACAGTTATTTTTTACTATATTTATTGAATGAATAGCGATCCAGTAAGGTGCGTTTTTCCCGAAACTTCTTTCCGCGCACCGTTTGGATTCAGTTGCCTTTAGCGGTATTTTCAAAACAATAGAAAACTGAAACCTTAAAAAATACCAACTCATATCTTAAAGGCCAGCAACGCATCTGTGATGCCTCTGGTGTCACAGATCTCTATGGGCGGCATTAATTGTGTTCCATCAGGTGATATGCTTGCTCGTTTGCCTCCCTATCCCATAAAAATGGTAAAAACTGTAAGGCTGGTTCCATGTAGCCGAAGATCGGGCCAGGTTGCGCAACTTGGGTGATAATGTCCAACTTGGACTACCGCGGGTTGATGATGTTAGTAAAAACTAAAAGATTCACACGGAACAGATTATTTACAATAGAAAACAAATAAATACTTACGTGCTTATAAAAGATTAGAATTTATTAGTTTCTAACCTGAATCGGATAAAGTGACATTTTATTTCGTTGGGTTTTATTCCTTTGTTGTTCATGAATTTTCTATGTTGACTGTACAATCCAAGCCGCCGCGGTGGGTCCTTTGGGTTAACGACGTACACGCACGGACACTAATGATGTCGCCGTGTACACATCGATGTCGCTACAAATTGTACGGACAGTAAAATAAAATGCTTCTTGTTTGTTTTCAATGGGTACTACATGTCGATAGTGAGTTATTTAATGCAACATTACCGCTATAGTTCCATAAGGTTTCGTTGATACCATAGCGTATAGAAATCTATACGTTTCCATGCAATAATATAATACAAGTAGCATATTTGTAGGCAGTTGATTGTACGTAATTCAAAATTGAAAAAAAAAATATTAAGAAACGTTTTCATCAGGTCAAAACTATATAATTGCCTATATAATAAATGTAATAGAATAGAAAAACTTTATTTATGACACCTTTTTTACCTTAACTAAAATTAAATCCTTAATAATATTATATACACAAATAAATACAGAAAACAAAAAGAAAATAATTTTAATCTGACGAGTGTCATAAAGTGGTCGTTGCTCAGCATATGCCAGGCGCACTATTGGAGCACCCGGCGCTGGTTTTCAGCAAGAACCAACGTCTGCTCGTTCTGAGGAGTATTACACTTATCAAAATCTAAGTTCAAAGTATGAAAGTCGACATAAGTTTCTCTCAAGACAGCCACGTAGCCCCATTTTGGACTGCCTGGCCGACTGAATGTCCTGTCTGAAAAGAGAGGATATTCAGTCAGCCAGGCACTAAAGACAATTAAAAATGATCGTAGAGTCGCGGTGTAGGGGAGTTTTGGTCAAAATATATTAAGAAATGTTTTCAACAGGTTAAAACTTTGCCTATAGAATAAATAGGTCTGTTGGTTCTGGGAAGTTTTTTTTCAACAGCTCATATATGTCCCACTGCTGAGCACGGGCCTTTCCATTTCTGGTGGAACGGACGTTAACCCACTACGCTTGTCCAATGCGGATTGGTGGAATTACCAGACTTGGATTAAATATTTGTAATCCATCCATATATTTATTCCGATGCGGGGATCGAACCCGCGACCATGGACTCCGTGGACGGAAGGCCCCACCACTTAGCCAATAGGTTGTCAGTAAGTTTTACCTTATACTTACCAAAATCTAAATTTAAAAAATGAAAATTAATCATTATCAACAATCTACGACAGTCATTGATGGGCATAAATTGCTCTCAAGGCACGCCACGTTGCCCCATTTTTGACTACCTGGCTGACTGAATGTACTGTCCGGAGAGAAAGGACATCAGTCGACTAGGCACCCTATGTAAATCATCACTCAATCTGCCATAGCCGGGGAGTGTTCCACACTACGTTTGCCAAAACGCATTCTTCACTCCAGCACCCTTGTTTATCAGAGATTCTCATAACCAACCTCATTTTTCATGATTATCATATCCTCCAAAGACACTCCGAACATGGTCCTTTCCGAATTTTTTTAAACCACTTAGCTTGTAAAGTATGGACTTATATGAGTAAATAAAAAAAAATCTATTATACATAATATAATAATTACACTAGCTCAGCCGTCAAATGTTGCATACATACATACATATCGTCACGCCTGTCTCCCGTAGAAGTAGGCAGAACCCACAGATCTCCATCTGTTACGATCTCGGCATACTTTCCTTGCTTCCTCCACACTCATGCAAGCCCGCCGGTTAAGGGTACTCTTGACCTTGCCTTTCTTAAAAACTTTAGCAATTTAGTCAAGGTATGTTTTCCGTGGTCTTCCTCTACCGACCCTTCCATCCACATTCGCAATGTAAATTTCTTTTGCCAGTCGCCTTTCATCCATCCTCTCTATACGCCCAAAACCATCTAAGCATCCTATGCAAATGTTGACCTATCAAAATTCCAATAAATTTCTTTCTTAAACAATTTGTCAATTTTTAAAAAAGCGAAAACGTTATCGTAAAAACAAGAGTTTGAGAGTATGAATTTTGAGTTCATACGAAAATACTAATAGAAAAAATACTCGCTTTTTCCCATCTTTTTTTATGGGATTGGAAGGCAAACGAGCAGACGTGTCACTTGATGGAAAGCAATCAACGCTGCCTATAAAAATTCATAGGGCAATAGGCAGTGCAGAAGCGATGAAAATGTCTGCCTGTAAAGAAAATGTCATTATGGGAGGGAGAAGGGAGGAGGGAAGTTGGGCCTATGGAACTCAACCGCTCACCGGACTAAACGCGGTAGCTAAACTAACACTCAGACGCCGGTTTTCCGCTATTAAATGTTAACAAGATATGTTTTTTATGTGTACTGTACATTTTTTTAAATATACATGAATATATCGACGCAAAAAAGCGAAAACACTGTAAATGACACTTGTAAATATTTTTATTGCATTTCGATTCAGAAAAAATACTGCAGAGAATGGTCTGAGCCTCACAGGTGTACGATCAATAGAAAATTTTATACAGCATAGAAATTTTATTCTGTATTATGATTGACAGACAAATAATATGCCATTCTTGATAAAGTTTACGTCTGCAGCGTGGCTCTACCACTACCAGCCTGTCTCTTTCCACGCCACTTCGTGGAACCTTCAGCGGTATTTTCAAAACAAGCCACAAAGATATCGCAAAAGCCGTCAACGCATCTGCAATACCTCTGGTGTAGCAGATTTTATTCTCAAGTTATGCGCTTACCAACGATCAGCATGTAATTTTTATTCATGTATGTATATGGATAAAAAAGTCCATCATACAAATATTTAACTTTAATAAAGGTATCGGGATCATACTTGTCAAAACCGATTCGCTTTAATACAAAGGTCGGATTAACTCTGTCCTGACATCTGTCAGTTTTGATTCGCTGATTATTACATCAAAAGGTCTCTGGAAGCCTCGGTTTGCGTTTCTCATTCCGGCGAGTGTCATATCTATAATCTGATTGGCATCTCTGGATTTATCTGATTTACTAACATTAGTGTATTATATAAGTATTATATTATATTAACCTGTGACTGTCTGGGTAATAAATATACTGCATCATGCTGTTTGTGACTTGTAGTTATGTGTTTGTAAATGTATGAATATTTTTTTTAAATAGATGATACGTGAGATTTTTTATTTATAACTTACTATTATATTAAATATTGATAGACAGATTATTAATGAAGCTGACAACTTTTTCAATATTTGCAGATTTCCTTTAAACCTTAATTAGATCTTAATTTGCTTAAATTAATTTTAATAATGGAAAACTTACAAAGGCCCTCTAAAATGTATAAGAAAAAAATGTGTGTGAAAATCGACGTACAGAACTACTAATATAAACTTCTCAGGAAAAGTCGATTGTTAAAAAAAAAACAAACAAATATTTATTAAAATATGTTTAAAAAACAAGCCTGCACAACACACATTATTAATTTTCCATTGTTGTTTGCTTGTCGCGGATCTTAGCTAAGTAAAAGTTTTGACTGTCCACATAGTAATGGATTTCCGCAAAGTAACTCCTGACTCCATTAATCATCTTCGCAATATAATATGGTGTAAATCATTTTAGCTCAAGTCCCAGTGAAGGTGGAGCTGACCACTTTACTCATCACCGTCCTGGCAGCGGTCGGACTCATTGTAGTCACGATAGCGGTATTCGCTACAGTCTGCTACTGCAAGTATTGTAATAAACGACAAGGTAAACAAACAACAACATAAACATCCGTATTGGTAATAATAATTTTAATGTTGTTATGTTAACTGTAGTCATCGTTACTGAACGACAATCCAACAACATTAATTTTTATTTAATCTTATACTATTAGTTACTTACCGACAATGCAGTATTATTATTCTAAACTATTGCAATTCATTCGTTCATTATTATTGCACTGCTGTTATTTCAATACTTGTTCTTACTGTTAGCAAACGACAATGCAATATTATTATGTATGTACTATATTATTATTTCATTGTTTTTACTTCAGACTTATTATTTTAATCATTACTGAACACCATTGTTTCATTATTTTATAATTTTATTTTAACTTTTATTCCTACTACTTATGATTAATCATTAGTCATCATGTTACGGTTTCATAAATCTTATTACTAAACGATATAAACAATATTAATAAATGAAATAAAACTATTCTTATTTGCGATTGTTAAATCATTTCACTATTGATGAACTGTTGTTCAATAATCATTTCTTCATTAACTTTTCAGTTTCTTAGACCTTTTAGAATAGTGAATTAAATTAAACGTCATGTTTTAGACATTAATGAGAAAGGCAAGAGACCCCAAGATGAAACCTCTGATGTTCTTCTGACTGAAGCAAAAAAGGCGGAGAGCGCTGATAGTTTGGGTAAGTAGTTATTGTATAGAATTATATATATAATACTATAATATATAACATAAGATAATAAAACAAATCGGAGGCAGTCATGAGGACTGACGACAGAAGCGAAAACTTAAAACTGTATTTTGAAATTTCTAATTATAAAATTAAAACATTCATAATTATTGCATTAAAAATATTAAAATAAGTCTGATTTTCTCATCTATCGGCATTCCAAGCAACAAGTATAAATATAAATGTATATATTGTTTATTTATTACTTAAACACATTACGGTGTCGTAAACACAGTACAAAATATAAATACAAACACGCACACATACAATCGGGTATATACAATGTGTTGGCGTGATGCGTGTAAGTAGACAGCTGCGATCTATAACTATAGATATACCTTAAGCATGTTGCTGACGCGAACCCATAGATTTTCTCCCTACTCAAATAGACGTGTAATGCGGCTATAGATGTTTTCACTTCAAAACATGAGAAATCAACATATCTGTGTGTAATATTCAATAGTTTATTTTATTTAATTCTTTGTTTTTTTAATGAAATAGGAGGGCAAATAAGAATGTCTATGGGCGGCGTTGATAGCTTTCCCTCAGGCGGTACCCTTGCTCTTTGCCCTACTATCCTATAAAAAACAAAAAGAGAATTGTTTTCAACGTTCAAATTGGTGCGCTTGCATAGCGCCATTCTACGATGTAAACGATCGTCGAAATTAACCCATGCTCAGTACAGCACGGGGACCGCACTCGGTGCGTGTTGCGTCGACATCTCCATGTTTATGGTGCCACTTAGAGTCGCGCCCGCCACTAACGCCCGTCGTAAAACTAATTCCCAGCCTCGCAGGGCTTACTGACGTATAGGTTTACCAGTAGGGCGCTTAACATAATAATCATTTAGCTCGGTTCAATTCTCCCTTAGGAACAATTATACGGTAAACGCTTTAGCTAACCCTCATAACTGGTGTCGTTTGTATCATTTTAGTGGTATTGGAATTATTTGTGATTTTAAATTAGTAAGATCTTCCTTAATACTACAGACCGATAGGCACATTCCGTGTCACATGGGACATATACGCCCCATTTTACACGGAATGTATTATTAATGGAGTCAGGCGTTACTTTGCGGATATCCATCACTATGTGGACAGTCAAAAGTTTTAGTTAGCTAAGATCCGTGACAAACAAAACAATAACAGAAAATTAATTATGTGTGTTTTTCTGATGGATGAAGTGAATTTATTTGGAACTTAAACCAAAAACTGTTGTGTGTTGTGTGTTTTTGTTTTAAGTTCCAAATAAATCCACTTCATCCAGCAGAAAAACACACATTATTAATTTTGTTATTGTTTCGCTTGTCGCGGATCTTAGCTAAGTAAAACTTTTGACTGTCCACGGAATGTGTTAAAAAATAAAACTTATTCTTACTAACATATTATTGTTTTTGAAATCGTTACAGACAATCGCGACAGAGAATCAAATTATCTTTTAGTACGTTAGCCTCAGTCAGAGATTTGAAATGAATATTGTTTTCAAATAATAAGATGCTTTGAATGCTGTAGGGCGCTCCGATAATATTGTTTGGTGCACTGTTTGTAACTGCAGGAAACGGAAATAGGAAATGCACTAACATTTAACATCGCTTTGTATGCTTCTGGTAGCAAGATTATAATAGTAACAGTTGTTAAACTATTTGACTTCTAAGCGAATAAGCTCTGGGATCGAAACCTTAAATAACTTTTAAACTTCTTGTTCTTTCTTCGGCGTTACAACCTGGTGTGGGTCTTGACTTGTTCCACAATTCTTCTCCAGCCATCTCTATTGAGGGCAACGCGCTTCCAATTGGTGTTCTTCTTTAGGATAGTTAGGTCTTCCAGGATGCCATCCTTCCAATGCTTCTTGAGTCTACCGTTTGGTCTTTTCTGCTAGGGTGCCCAGTTAGTAATGACGATTACGTTTAAACAAAAAATGAACTGAGTATTTATTCAATCGTATCAAACATAAAAGTAAGTAAAAAACTTTTTAATTAAACCTTTTTATTAGACACTAAAATAAAAACGTCGGGCGTATAAGAATATGAATTAATTCTACAGTCGTTAAACAGATTTTTATACGTCCCAAGTTTTTATTTTAGTGTGTTAATAAAACCGTTTAATTTAAAAGTTTTTTTAACGTAATTTTCTAGTATTTAGGTTTTTTCCCAAGTATAATATATTATATATAATATGTACTCGTGAAAATCAATCAAACGAGTCCAATTTCAAAAAGGGGGTTACTAGTAACTAACTGTAGTAGAGTTTCAATTTTCACTGCCAGACCTTCGTTACTAAGTTGAAATTATAATAATGTTGTATTGTTACGGAAACTCAAATTGTGCGCAAAGCCCCATCAGAATCGGATAAGTAGTCATCTGCAAGATTTAAAACAAAGAAAAAACAGGTCAGGCTATGTTAAACCTTTTAAAAATCACTCCATCATTCAGTCATTCCATCTTGTACAAAATGTCGACCTTGACGGCTCAATAGCGATGGTAGTTAGTGGGAAAAATTAAATTTGTTTTCGAGGATAGTAGGAAAGTTCGTTTTTGGTTTTTCGTCATAATAATCGATTTCAGAAAAGTATCGCTTGACTTCCTTAATCATAGCAAGGGTAATAAGGTATATAAGTGAAATATGTAAGCGATTGAAAAAATTAGTTTTTCCGCTCGCTAAGTAGAAGTTGTGACTGAGCCATCAACCATTTCCACTATGCTGTATGCATACTGCATTAAAAATGAATCTGACTAGATTCTAAGTAATTAAAACATAATTATCTCTATTTTTATTGTGATAAATGGAATCAGGTGTTACTTTGCGCAAATCTATTACTATGTAGATAGTTAGAACTTTTACTTAGCTAAGATCCGCTAATCCGCAATCTTAGCTAAGTAAAAGTTCTAACTATCCACATCTACTTTTATTCTTATTGTATGTTGTGCCAGTAAAGAAAATTAATATGTCTGATCGTCTTCAAATAGTTGATTATAAACTATAATAGTTCATTTGTATATACATATATGTATCATATATCCAAATAATAAATAGTACTTTTTTTTCAGATAAAAACCCAGATATTATACCAATAAATACAAAAATACACGATGGATGTTCCAACAAGTTAAACACAGACTACAGTTCCATAAGGCGACTGATATCTAGAAATAATTTGGACAATTACGATATACCTACAAGCTTAAACACGTTCTACAATTATAATGTGGACACTTGTCAGTACAATCCGTGCGGTCGTTTGGACTGCAGAGTGCCAAACATACAGCCAGGGTTGGCGGCTATGCCGAACATTGGCGCCAACGCCTATCGCCAACCATATGACACAGTTTACGAAGATTGGCTAAGATATAAACATGCGTTACCATTGGATACCAGTGATTTGGTAAGTTTGAGTATAATAAAATATACACTTTTTAGGTAGGAAAAACGACCGATTGTCTAAGTGACGGGAGTGCCGTTTAGGGTGTTAATAATCGCGGTTTCGATTGCCGCATGCCGAGATAAATATACCGACGAAGAAAAGCTAAAATGCTGTAAATAATAGATGTCAAAAAATTATTGCATATTCATGATCAAAAAAAAAAAAATTAATATTTTGTCGAATAGCCTGAATATCAGTTCTACATCATCACGTTTTAAACAACATATTATCTCTTTCACACATCCTTTCTATGCTAATAAACTATCTCATTCACACTTCTCTCCGTTCCGTTCCACATTCTACATTATCGTTGACAAAAGCGAGAACATATTAAACCGCAAAATGAAAACTTATCACCAGAGGCAAAAAATCTTATAAGATTTCTAAAAAAATTGTATCTGATCACTCAACAACAGTCAGTTTCAACGCTGTATCAAATTTTCTATTGGTCGTAGAGCTGTGGTACTCAGACCATTCGACGCAGTATTTTTTTATGATTCGACTATGCAATAAAAATTTATTGACATCTGTTTTATATACAACATTTTCGCTTTTTTTCGTCTCTATAGCACGCTTGCTCGTTTGCCTTACTGTTTTCCCTATATATATTATAAAAAAATATGAAATTTCAATGTGCCCAATTGTTTAAAGTGACACTCTGTTTCAGTTACCACTTGAACAGTTGCGTCCGCCAGAGAAATGCACTCTGCCACCGCCTGCCGTCTACAGCGATGGTGTGGATGTTGGTGTCCCCCAGATCCAGCCAGACCGGTGTCTATACCGCGTGGAGCCCAGTCCCAGTTTGTCCCACAAACTGAGTCTAAGCGCTTACGCTCCTGTGAGCGTCAACGCAGATGGCAACACCGCGTATTACAATAGGAAATTGTTGCCACACACCACGAATTCATTACCCCGTTTATCGGGTAAAAATGGTAAGTCGTTTATTTCGGGTATGTCTTCATTTTTATGTTTTCACAGTATAGTAAACAAGCGGTGAAAACCAAATTGACTCAGTGCCGAAGCTACCGATTAGTCAATTGTTGCGGACTCGATTATCTCATCAGCAGTGATCGTCGTAGGTCATTAAATCAATATATTTCCCGAATGTCATATATATTTGGGATACCTGTACTCGAAATAAACATCTAGACATACGTATGTTTATCCTGTTACGTGAAATCGACTCCGCGACTATTGATTCCGGAAGCAGTAACATCGCCAATGCCTTAATCATGTCATGAATAATCCTTTTTTCATTTCAATATTATTATTTGATTCATGATCACATTCGCACATAAGTCTTCTAAACCATAACATAGAGAAACTGCTCTTTAGTATTTGCGCGTGAATAAAATGGCGCTGTTTTTGTTATGTTTTTTTTTAATTCTTCTTCTAAGAATGCCTCTCCGACTTGCGAAGGTTGGCAGCTAATTCAGTACAACTTTCCTCCTCCTTGCGAGGTGCAGCAGTTCTGGAGCACTCGCTATCTCGGTCCACTCCCTGATATTACGAAGAATTTTTTTAATTAAATATATTTTAATTGTTCTTATTATAGCGACCCTACCCAAACAACGGTCAGTAGACGCAAGAACCGACGCATCGACGTCAGCTGACACTCGAAGCAAACATCAAGTCACAAATCATGAACAACCAATATAAATAACAGTATGATTTTCGATAATCATATATAATTTGTGCTTAATATTATCTTTTATTTGATGTTATTAAATTCCATTCCGTACAATTATCCATCAAAAAAAGTTTTATTTGGATGAGTGGCGATCTAATACTCTTATACTTCACCACTACTCTCTGGAAAAACCGTTTGCGGTATTTTCGTAATATGATATTAAAATGTTCAGAAAACAACATTTCTCAAAGGACGGCTTCGCTTCAATCAATGTTTATGGCGTTGTTGATGTCTATGGTCGCCATTGATTGCTTCCCATCAGGCGACACGCTTCCTCAATCTTCTTTCTCATGAGATTTTTTTTGTGTAGTCTTTCTCTTGGGTCATTGATATTTCCTAATCTGATTTCAATTGATGGGAATCTGGTGTTCAGTTATAAGAGCTAATTCAAACTATTTGATTATACTATATAACACAAATTGTATCAGATTAAAATATTGTATAATAAGATTTGTAAGACTGAAGTATATTTTATAAGTTTCCTTGGGAACGCAATTTAATCAAGGAGTGTTTCTTTATTATTTTAATTGATGATTATTAAATTAAGACGTTACATTGACGAAATCTATTATTAAGATACGAAGTCAAAATTACTATACTAAGAGCTGCGAATAATGCGAAAAAAATTTTAAAATGATTTCTCTCGTTTTCATCTATATATTATTTTTTGCAATCATTTGGGCATGCCAACATGCCAATGTTGTTTTTATGATAAATTATTTAGTTCAATAATCATCAATAGATGGCGTTATATAGCAAATGAGCGAGTTATTATTTTTTCAACATGTTTCTCTGTTTATAATTTGTTTTTATATTTCTTAAAATGATTCCAGCAATAACATACAGGCTTTCTTCGACCTTGCTTGGACGCACCAATTTTTATTTTGTAAATGACTCAAGATGCGAATGACTTGTAGAAATACTTATATTCCTTCAAAATTATACT
This sequence comes from Baronia brevicornis, assembly GCA_031353405.1. NCBI lineage: Eukaryota > Metazoa > Arthropoda > Insecta > Lepidoptera > Papilionidae > Baronia > Baronia brevicornis. Next base: position 132,555 of record JASFAT010001382.1, read on the forward strand.
TTGTACAGATAGGTAGACAACTGTTAATTGTGAATTTGTAAATAACTAACGTACCTATGATTGTATTGAGTAAATAATATGTAATGATTATAAATAATACACACGAGAGTTTTGTTGTATGTGTCAACTATCGAAGAAAATGTTACACGTGTAAAATAAAGAATTTAATTACAACTAATATTGTTACGATTACTTAAATATAATTAAAAAAAATAACAAATATTTTTATTAATTTAATCAACTACTTACTCGTTTCCTCTATTTTAAAAATCTTGAATTTATATGGGATAGGAAGGCAAACGAGCAGGCGTGTCACCTGTTGAAAAGCAATCAACGTCGCCCATAAACATCCGCATGCCATAGGCAGTGCAGAAGCGTTGCCGGTCTTTAAGAAAAGGTCATTATGGGAGGAGGGGGGGTTGGGCCCCAGTACTTTAACCGCTCACCGCACGAAGCGCGGTAGCTAAGCTACCACTCAGACTCAGATGTCAGTTTTCTGCGGGAGTGTGGTACTTCCCCGGGCGAGCCGGCCTATTCATGCTATTGACAAATAATATGCCATTATTGACAAAGTATTCGATGCACTGCAGCAGTGGCTATACCACTGTAGTAAAGTAGCAGTGCATCCTGGTGTAAATTACTTAATCCCAGTTGTCCTTCATGCGTTATTGGCATAGCTTCTTGTATGGACATCTGAAGTTATTTAGTTTGGCCATCGCGTCTTTACCTGCCTTGAGGTTCTGTACCTTCTACCCTCACCAGTAGAATATTGCGTTGTAAGTTTACGGGTTCTCCTAATAATATGATCATCAAGTATCTTATGATGTGACAAACTAAAGGAAGATATTCCTTAGATGCAATTATCGTAAGGATATTTCTATGCTGTTTCTATATTAATTAGTTATTCTAAATTCTGACAACTCTCATTATGTTTCCCACCTGCGGTGTTCTCGTGTAAATTTGAGAGAGTATTAAGTAATCCGGAACGTGAGACGAGTATTGAGTAATCCGGCGTAAGTAGATTATGATATCTATAGGCGGCGGTGCTTCTTACTAACAGATGACCCGCATGCCCGTATGCCTACTGTGCTATTAAAAAAATGTTATTGCCTTGTTAGTTCTTGAACTTTTTCACCTACCGATCCTACGTCTCTTCTTTCTTCTTATCTATATAAATGGTCCTATGTCCTCGAGGTGGGGCAGAGGGCGTCCACAGTACTTCTCCGTTGCGATCGGTCTTGAGCGACGCGCTTCACTTCAGGCCACGTCAACCCGATGGATTTCATCTCAGCCGCTACGGAGCGCTTCCAAGAGTGTTTGGGTCGGCTTCAATTCCTTTTCCCTTGAGGAGTCCAATCCAGCGCCTGTCTGAGAATGTGATCGGGGTGGCACTGGCAAGTGATTATTAATAAGGGTTGTATTACAATCTAAGGCCATGGCTTGATTCTAGTATGTAAAATTGGACTATTGATGTGGACCATATTGACCTAGCGCAAGCACTATATTAGCTGAAATGGATTACAAAAATTGTAGTAACATCATAATATTGCTAGTCCTTTTTTAAGAAAGCTAAATATCAAACATAAGTTTTTTAGTTGAAGGTTCTGTAATTATACTTTAGGCATAGCAATCTATGTCGTTATATCACAAATTTTTATTTTTAAAGTAAAGAATATCGGTAAATTGTACTTATCATATCAACTTATAAAGTATCAAAGTTTAAAAAATATATGTAGGCAAGTATTAAAATCACACGTTAAATTTCAACGGTAATAAAAACGAAATCAAATTTAAACCGAACACGAATTAGTTATTTACCCTTGACAAACAAAAGCTAACAATAGATATAAAACAATACAAGGCGTTCGCCAACAATGGGCTTTACAATTTCAGCGCCGCCATTGTTTTTATTTTTTAATGTTAACAGGCGTGAATGAAGTGGCACTCTGATATTATGCCAAGAGATCTTTATTCGATTTTTTTTGAATAGACTATCCGAAACACCTGGTTTAAACCGTTAGTATGTTATGATTAATATTAAAACTTACCCATACAAATTTTGAGAATATTTTTTCAAACACTTCTACATGTTACTGCAATTGGTGGTGCTATAATAAATTACTTTTTTATTTCTTAAAATTGATTTTTTATTTCTTGAATCAAAAAAATGAATCATAATTATAGATAGAAAGATAGATATATTTTTTATTGTACACCAAGTTATACAATTATACAATTATTGATTGTACAAAGTTATACAATTATTGATTGTACAAAGTTATACAATTATTGATTGTAATATTTATATACAAAAGGCGGTTTTATCGCTAATAGCGATTTCTTCCAGACAACCGTAGGATGGAGATAATGTTAAAGAGATAATTTGATGGAAAATTTAAATGAATCATAAAAAAATATCACGATATTACTTATATTATTAAATAATAGTGCATATTCATATTATTATATTAATAAATCAGGGAGAAACGCTTGTTATATGACTGACAGAGAAGCTGAAAATCAGCGGCTGTGATTTTATCACGGCATTGTGGTTATCTAGTTCCTTTGTCGCTATTGCAATTAATAGTAGTAATATTGTAATTGAGTATTGATTAAAAGGTATCTTGATGAGTTTCACTGATCACGGTGTTGCGTTGCCTCTCGAAAATTGGCTACCTCAAGTCTACAATTAATCTATTTCACTTACAAAATTCTCTCTAAATAACAATATTATTAATATAAAAACAAAACATTGTAATATTAATATTATTATTTGAGTAATTAATTCTTCGTGGCAGGATAAACCAAGCTCACGAAGGATTTGGCCATTCAAGGAAAAGAACCTTACAATCCCAGTCATAATCAATACGGCCGTTTTTTTATATTTTTAATTTACCCCAATTACCTGAACTCGCAGTTCGATATTCCAATTTTTGTCAGTAATATACATTATAATATATTTATAACTACAAAATGCTGTGTCAGCGAAACGACAGCGTTTTATATAATATTCAATTATTATTTATAATTTCCAACAGTGGACTGCCGCAGGCCGTCGATAATGGAGTATACACATAAGTTATATAATGGGTGTCCCAGTAGCAAAATTAAGTTTGTAATATTACTACTACGTTCACAAATGGAATATTGGACCTATATAGCATGTAAATATGTCGAATATCGGATATTCCTTGTTTGAAAGTAGTAGTAGTACGGTTGAAAACCTAATACTCTACCGGACTCTTAATATAATGCGTATTTAACCCTTCTACGTTTGACCACCGTTTCGTTTCGCCTCTCTCACCGTTTCGTCTCGCCTCTCACCCTTTCATTTCGTCTCTCAAATCTGCAAGTAGAACGTAATTCGTCCTCAGTTGTGCTTTTAAATAACAATGGACTTTGTTTAGACAGAGGTCATGAAAAAGGTTCGGGTCCGAGCTCCGGAGTAATTCGGCGCGCGGACACAATTTAATTTGTTGTATCCTATCCCAGAGTCAACAATGACACCGAATTATGCGACGCTAACGGGCTCGAAAAGGTCGTTACGGGTTGCCGGTATGGAACTATTCAAATTCACAACGACGTGACATAGGTACTGTCACAACGTACAATGTTGCTACTGGCAAAAATATATAGCGAATTATAAAGAAAAACGTTTTTAAACTCTATTCAAAAAAAATCGAATAAAATTTTTTTTTATGAAATAAATAAGCGTCGATCAAGCGCGTCACCTGATGGTAAGCAATCAACGCCGCCTATAGACATCCGTAGTGTCATGGGCGTTGTCGGCCTTGAAATGTGCAGACTTGTCCTTTGGCAATTTTTTATATATATATTCACGCCTATTCCCCTCAGGGGTTGGCAGAGACCACAGAGCTCTATCTGCCACTATTCATCGCAGCGAAACGACTCTCCATTGGTCGCTTCTCGCCCTCGTGGGAATCAGGACGTGACGGGTGACGAACTATGTCGCCGTTATTTTTCAACAAATTAGGTACATTAATTCGTGTTAGTGAATCCCACGAGCCGCCAGAGAGGATGGAGGTCAGCCCCAGCAGAGCCCTGCATGCTGAGGTAAGGCACCATAGTACCCGGGGGAGCTCGATCCCGGGACGGTCGGCACGCTTGCGACTAAGCTCAGCTACGCATCCATTGGCACGGCAGACCGTGGATTGGCGGAGAGGAAGGGAAAGCACAGAGAAGAAAGGAAATGCGGATTGGGGGGTTACCAGACTCGGAATAAATATTTATAAATCCATACATATATTTATTCTGATGCGGGGAACGAACCCGCGAACATTGGCTCCGCGGGCGGAGGGGGGCCCTCCAATCGGCCACTGAGCCAATCGGTAAAAATATATATTTTAATTTATTTAATCATTAAATAAATTTCAAAATATTTTTCTTATATAGCCATACTTTTAGTGGAGCTGAGAATTGGCGTAAAGTGATCACTAATTGAACAGAAGTGGAAAACTTGGGAGACAATTTAAAAGATGGATAGACGCCGTAAAATCTGTAGCTTGAACGTTACGGACACGAATTGCTGGAACTAAAAATGAATGAAAAAAGTTGCAAGAGGCATTTGCAAAGTTATAGCAAACGGAGATATAAATAAAATGGCAGAAATTGATATTTTTTTTTATGGGATGGAGGGCAAACGAGCAGTCGTGTCACCTGATGGAAAGCAATCAGCGCCGCCCATAGACATCCGCAGCACCATAGGCAGTGCGGAAGCATTGCCGACCTTTAAGGAAAGTGACATTATGGGAGTGGGAGGGGGGAAAGGGAGTGGGAGGGGGAGGGTGTTGTGCCTCCGGAACTCAGAACGCTCACTGTACGAAGCTCGGTAAGGCTAAGCTACCACTCAGACGCCGGTTTTCTGCGGGAGCGTGGTACTTCCCCGGGCGAGCCGGCCTATTCATGCTACAGACAAATAATATGCCATTCTTGACAAAGTATTCGTCTGCAGCGTGGCTCTACCACTAAGAAACATTTTTCAAATGTTTCAAAAATCGAATCGCTCCACCGTGTTAATACCAGTACTTAGCAAGTATTCGTCTGCAGCGTGGCTCTACAACTTAAAAAAATTTAAGTGGTAGAGCCTTTATGTAAATAAAGATGTTTCAAATTTAAGGTTATTAAAAATAAGTTTAAAAAAAAACTTGTATATATACTCACTCCTCATTCCTACGACGCTACGGCCCTTTATGGGCCTTGACTTGCCCAACGATCTTCTTCCACTTCGCTCTACGCCCTGGCCTACCTTTTCCAAGATGTTTTCTTGCCAAACCTATTTAAATACTCCTCAACACAATCTGTCCACTTTCTCTGGATCCATTCTGCTACGGGTTCCACTTAGAGTAGTGACAGATTACACAGCTCTAGTGTCTTCCATCCTAAACATTTGTACATACATATATTTTCCTCTGTACAAATTAAACACAAACGAATAGATATATGTTAATTACAAACTGAAGACACAGTTCGCTATCTGCTACACAGACTTTGATCGATCTGACTTGTAAGAAAACAAAGTCAATAGACGTCAATGAAGTCTTCCAACGCAGTCAATTAAAATAAATAGCGGTAGGTTCGTCAGTTTCGCTTCTTGCATGTAGATATTCCACATAAGAAAGACGCTTCTCCACTTCTAGCAAAGCTAATGCGAAGATATATACATATGTGTAGTGGTTAGGATACGTAAATCATCATCAGTGCTATATACCAATGAATAAACTAACAAATAAACTTGTTAAAACTATGGAAAATAACAATTTTAATATTACACCGAATTCCCGAACGTAGAAGCGCGCAAACTTACATATAAACTGACTGGTGAGGCAAAAAGTCAAGCCAAAGCGATACCCTCTCTATTGCGTACGTCTCACAGGTAATAAATACAATTAACCACGGCCATAGGATCGGCGCCACGTGTCTTGATTACACTCTATATCGCTTGTGTGACTGTTAGATGGAGCGCAGATCTGCGCAAGGCAGCTGGTAGATACTGGGTGGGTGAATCTGAAGATCGCGCTAGATGGCGTGCCTTGGGTGAGGCCTACGCCCAGCTGTAAACTACCGTAGGCTAATTATGATGACGCTAATGAGGGCTTGGCGGAAACGGTGCAACTTTTACAATGCAACGAGGAATTATAGTATTTGTATTTGCTATATATCACGTTCTCTTAATGACAATACAATATTGTTTCTGTAATTGATTTATATTACTCAGAAGACGTTACAGTCCATTTACTCTTATTGACCATTTTAGCCCAGTCGCCTCATAGAACACACAAGTAAAAAGAGAGTATGACGCTATTCTATGGGATTCAAACATTATCTTTTTTTTTCAATAACTATTACAAAATAGAGTACTAAGATTTTCAAACGATTATAAATAATTTTCAATGACAAATAATTTACATTGAATGGAGTAAAACTCTATTTCACTATTAGTCTTTTTTTATAGTAGAGCAAGCGAACAAGCATGGTTAAATGATGGTAACTTTCGTGAATATATAATCTCATCTCTTGAAAAAAAAATCGTATAGCTATATATAGCTTACATAGTGTGAGATTTTCAGTGGACTACTGTCTTTATTGTGGAATATTGTAGCGCGGTACGGCAGCCGGAAATTAACTCGTTTAAGTGGCACTTTCCATAAAAGACGACACCTGTCAGCGTAACTGAAAGGGAATAGAAAATCTACGAGGCCCATTAATTAAGAGAATAGTGGTTTTTCAATTGCCAATTGGATAATTCGGAATGACGACAGTTTTGAACCGTAAAACGTGAACGGTACTTCTTACTAACTGTTGTGCGGTGTCTTCTGCTAGATATCTTTCATATCCTTAAAAAACTGATGATCTCTAATCCGTAGTATGGAACATTCTTCGGCTAGGTGGTGCGATGGCTTGTGCAGGGCGGCTGGCAGATACTGGATGCGTGAAGCCGATTGGGCTAGGCGCTTCTTGGTTGAGGCTTATTTTCAGCAGTGGACTGCCGCATGCTGTTGTTCATGATGATGATCCCTTTGCATACCAAGCTTAAAGTTGCTAAGAGGACAGAACTATCATGGTCTTTTCATTTTTATTGGTCTTCATTATTTAAAATATGTGAATTGTGTTCAAAAAAAGCGAAAACGCTGTAAACGACACACATGTCAAAATATTTTTATTGTATATTCGGATAAGAAAAAATACTACGTCGAATGGTTTATGTGTCAGCTCTATGACTAATAGGAAATTTTGTACAGCGTTGAAATTGATAGTTTTTTGTCTCAAGAGGTGAGTTTTCATTTTGCGGTTTACTACGCTTTCGCTTTTGTGCAACGATATGTACTAATTTTTTTTTATGGGATAGGAAGGCAAACGAACAGGCGTATCACCTGATGAAAAAACAATCAGCCCCACCCATAGACATCCGCAGCGCCATAGGCAGTGCGGAAGCGTTGCTGACTTTTAAGGAAAGTGACATTATTGGAGTGGGAGGGGAGTGGGAGTGGGAAGGGAAGGGTGTTGGGCCTCCGGAACTCAGGACGTTTTCCGTACGAAATGCGGTAGCTAAGCTACCACTCAGGCACCGGTTTTCTGCGGGAGTGTGATACTTCCCCGGGCGAGCCGGCCCATTCATGCTACAGACAAATAATATGCCATTCTTGACAAAGTATTCGTCTGCAGCGTGGCTCTACCACTAAGAAACATTTTTCAAATGTTTCAAAAATCGAATCGCTCCACCGTGTTAATACCAGTACTCAGCACGTTCTATATCCCTTTTTATCCTTCTCGTAAACAGTTGAATGTTATTTTTACGACAAAACGAATTTCGGTTACCGTTTATTGGCTTTACGTGCTTGACGTGAGGCAATCCTTGTTTATACTTACTTTTGCACTATTGTGATACAAAATACATGTGATGTTATCCTAGCCGATTCGGCTAAGGCACCTTGTATATCTCACAAGTGTCAACTTTGTAGGATATACTTGCGTATTTTAGTGCCTTAACCGTGTACATAAAAATACTCGACTCTACGGAAGACAACCGAAAACTCTCGGTCACTTTTCGGTTGTCTTCCGTAGAGTCTACTTTGCCTGAGGACGCCTCGTGTTGGGGCGAAATACGTGTCGTATACAAGATGGAAAAGTGGTAGTGTGTGTTTGGTGTTGTGTATAGTGGTTGGTAGGTGGACAGTTGCTGACGGCCGTTTTTCGGTGAGTTTTGGTTTAAGTTGCAAGTATATCCACTTCATCCAGCAGGAAAACCACACATTATTAATTTACTGTTATTGTTTGCTTGTCGCGAATCTTAGATAGGTAAAGGTTTTGACTGTCCATGCCTGTTTATTGATCACCTTAATATCGTCGGCCTAGTTATCAGAATTCGTACCATACGAGTAAAGACTGGGACACGTCCCATTATATGTTGTGATGATCTGCGCAGGGCAACTGGCAGCAACTGGATGCGTGAATCTAAAGACCGGCTAGGTAGCGCTTCTTGGCTTATGTCCAGCATTGGACCTTAGCAGGCTCTTGATGATGATGATGAGTCAATTTTACATGAACAACAAATAACTTTCTTTCATAGTTTGAGATCTTTTTATGAGATATGAAGGCAAATGAGCAAAAGGCTTTGAGAAGCCAACTTGTTTGCCTCAGGTGTCAGGTCCTACCTCATGGAAAACAATCAAGGCGACTAATCTTAACGGGGTTTCTCAAATAAAAGTGCATTTTAACTCACTTTACTTACTTCACACAAACATGTACTTCCTTCAAAATATATATTTTACTTTATATAACCAAAATTAAAACTCAAATCCATACGGAGGGACGAAAACTATTGCTTTAAAAACAGCTATTTCTTTAATATTTACGAAAGTTAGAAATATACGTTTATCTCAAAATATTTATAGATTTAAATACAATAGTCACTGTCTGTCTGTTTGTAATAATAAAAAAATATACGAATAAATGGAACATATTTCTAGAAAGAGATTAATAGTTGTACGCTTTACAAATATTTATCCTGGTTACAGTGTTATATTACTGTATATACATACATACGAAAAAATAATTCTTTTAAATTTATTTTTGTACTATGAAATATTTTTTTTTTTGATAATTGTAAGATTAGTGTGGAAATAAAAGTGAAAATAAATAAATATTATTGTTATACGAGAATCAAAGTCACGATCTTTGATTTAGAAGGCAAACACTTCGCTAAAAAACCGAACCAGTAGTAAAAAAAAAGCAATGAACTATTTCAAGCTCTTTTTTACAATAGACGACCAATATTGAACAATATTTTTAATTCTATCCCTTAGAAGAAGGCCTTAACTAGGCCAAGTTAGCTTTGAACACATTCTGTGACGTACAGTCCGTACTAAAAGTATAGACACAGGCACGCCGTAAATATACGTCAATGTGTTATGACCCACTGTCATCATGAAATGTTGCCGCCGAAATGGATTCTCGTTTGGTTGTAGATTCTTTTTATTATCGGCTGTGATATTTCACACCGATAATTCATTATATACTCATATCTGGTTGCCAATACAAAGAACACACAGATGCATGGACGCACACAAGCTAACACACACGTAAACACACACACACACATATGTACATTTATTCAAGAGTTTTTTTTTCATCAGTATATTTATAGGGTTGTCATAGCACCCTCTCTTCTAAAGACGAGATGCCGGGTCTTTGAATGGGCTATGATCCACCCTATAAATAAATAAATAGCTTTTCTTCTTTTTTTAAATACGTTTTATATATACAATATATATTATACTAATAGAAACACGAACGTATTACAATAAGTCGTTACTCCAAAAAAACCTTTCTTCTCACATATATATACATACGCCCCGCCTGTTTCCCGTAGGGGTAGGTATGTCGAGATCGTAGCAGATGGATATTTTCCATCTGCTACGATCTCGGCATACTTTCCTTACTTCATCCACACTAATCACTCTCTTCACGCAAGCTCGCCGGTTAAGGATACTCTTGACCCGACTTTTCCTAGAAACTTTGGCAATTTAGTCAAGGTATGTTTTCCTTGATGTTGTCCTCCTGATCCACATCCACATCTTCTTATTAAATTTTATTATATATTGCACAGTTGTTCTACATAGCGAGAAATAAATATATATAGGTAAGTATTCAGCTCGCGTCGCTCCAATAGATATTATTGGTAATAAATGCCGAGAATTTCCTCTCCCTCCTTGAACACGGTACACAATATATCCAACTATTTAACGATTTTAGTACGTGTTTGCGATACAAAGAAGTTAAGCTATTAAGATACTTATTTTTTTCTTGTCTGGTGTTTAGTTTCTATTATAAATATATTCCTATCATTTCACAGGAAAAAATGGGAATATATTATACAATAATATTCCTATATGGACAGTCAAAAGTTTTACTTAGCTAAGATCCGCGACAAGCAAAACAATAACAGAAAATTAATAATGTGTGTTTTTCCGTTTGGTTAAGTGGATTTATTTGGAACTTAAATCAAAAACTTACCGAAAATCGGCCATCAATTCTCCACCCACCAAGCACTATACACAACATCAAACACATATTATCACTTTTCTATCTTGTAAACGACACGTGTTTCGCCCCAACACGAGGCATCTTCAGGTATAGTAGACTCTACGGAAGACAACCGAAAAGTTGTTTTGCTTGTCGCGGATCTTAGCTAAGTAAAACTTTTGACTGTCCATATAGTGATGGATTTCCGCAAAGTGACGCCTGACTCCATTAATAATAATAATCCTATTTATTCCTGTGGTAATCGTGAATGAATATTCCCACAAACACGTTGTACGATTGATATTCATCCATACATGGAAAACAGCGTTTAATAGCCTGAATTCGTCCTCAATCCACCTGTTAAGCATGAGAATAAAGACAATATCTCTCAATTGTTTTTCCACGACCCATATATGTTATAATGCGGGCCACTGCCCTCTAAATTTCTGGCGGAACGAACAATAAGCCACAAGGCTTGTCCAAAGTAGATTAGCAAGGTACACAGACTCGTAATAAGTAACTAGGTTTTTATTTTGAGTTTTCATAGATAGATATATTTTTTATTGTACACCAAAAATAAAGTTATACAAATATTGATTGTAATATTTATATACAAATGGCGGTCTTATCGCTAAAAGCAATTTCTTCCCGACAACTATAGGATAGACACAATGTTAAAAAGATAGAATTATATTTTTACCTTGTTATAGGTTTTACTTAAAAATAAAGTAAAATTGTCACAGGTGTTATTATACTTACTGGGAATTTTCTAGAAGTACCAGAAGGAGACGCAAACTACAAAACTTATTTTATTGTTTTAAAATTACTCAAGAACATTTATACGTTTAAGGCGCAGGCCACACCGGGAAGTGAAATGAGGTCGCATAAGTAGAACATATGTATGTTATATATGCGATACATAAGTGAAGCGATATGTAAGCGAAGTCAAACGAGGTTTGTTCTGACTGCAGGTTTTAATAAAACTTTAAAAGACAATAGACTACCAGCAAAATCATCTTCAAATCTAGTTCATTTGGCTTCGCTCATATAGCTACCGCGTTTTTCATAGTTCACTTCACACTGTGAATTATAGTGTTAAAATATGCCAATGATGTTAGCGAACTACTCGAACTGGCGAATTTAAAGATCCCAGCGAAGCGAAATGCATCCCTCTGTGGCTTATAGAGGCCTCCACGCGTGACATTTTATTTAGTGGTGTCATTTGACTTGAGTTTTCCCATAGGGACAAACTTAATGTAACTTTCATAAGTTAGCTTAGCGATCACAATTGGGCGACATGAGCGAAATGAACAAACTTAGCTCCGTTCCCGGTGTGGCTTGCGCTTAATGCGCCGGACGCTACGACGCCTTTTGATACCTTCTACTTTGTATTTTGTCGGAAATTTTAGCGATATTAAATATTTTACGACAATGTTTTGAGCGATGTTCGTTTATGGTAGATGTAGAGCGGGCGGATCACCTGTTAGGTTTATCAACGTTGCTTATAGACATATGCGATATTAAGGTATTATAGATACGGTGCTTTATTCAGGATTAAGATCTGAATAATGAGAGGAAAGATGAAAGTAATGGAGGAAGGGCGAAAATAAAGGAAGGTAAAAAAAGGATTCAGGAAGAAATAATACAATTATACGCCAATTATTATCAAAATCATAAATATTTACCGTACAAATTTTAAATAGTTACTGTCTATTGGTATGGATGGATGGAAGGGCTCGCCAGGCAAACGCCGAGCAGGGAGACACTACATGAGTTGGGAGGACGATATAAAAAGACTGCAGGTACAAACTGGCTGGAAATAGCAAAAAATAGAGAAAAATGGAAATTCTTGTAGGAGGCCTTTGTCTAAGAGGGATTCATGAAACTAAAATAAAAGGTTAAAATTATATTTATTTTTTGTACAAAATTGTAACGTGTGAAATAAAAGGCTTTTTATTTTTATTTTATTTACTGGTATTTACTTCTATTGTAACTTCGTACGACACCATTGAGAATTAATGGGATGGCCTTATTACGTGACGGACACCATATCGACTCAAAAAAGCGACAACGCTGTAAATTACTTAGAGGTCAATTTTTTATTGCATATTGGAATCAGAAAAAAATACTGCATCTAATGGCCTGTGTCACACAACTCTAAGATAAATAGAAAATTTTGTACAGCGTCAATAGAAAATTATGAAACTGACTGTCTTTGAGTGAGTGTCAGATACAATTTTTTTCAGAAATCTTAAAAGTTTTCTTTTCTCTGGTGGGAAGTTTTCATTTTGCTTTTCGCTACGTTTGCGCTCTTTGATATAGTTAGTAATTTTACATTAATAGTTATGTATTATAAATATGTTTTAATGTAAAATTTTCTATGACATGCAACCGTGAATCGTACTTACAATCCAACTTAATGATATGGAGTCTGAGCAAATCAATCTAGTAAGTCTAGAAACTATCGTAGTAATTGTAGTTACTACGAATGTTATTGCTACGTAACGTTTCTTATTTGCCTCTACGCGATTGCTACGGTGCTGCAACAGTACGTACATACGTACGATATATATCGAGATATATACTATATATATATATATATATATATATATATATATATATATACTATAGTATACTATATATATATATATATATATATATATATATATATATATGTATATGGATATATGATATATGAGTAGTAGTATATTATGTATGTTTATGTATGTGTGTGTCCGTATGAATGTCGTCATTATGGTCCGCGACTACGTTATTTCAGGTGCTCCAATAGAACGCCTTATATGCTGAGCAAAAACCATTTTATGACACTTGTTGGATTAAAATTATTTTCTTTTTGTTGTTCTCCTTGCTTCCTACACACTCATCCATCTTTTCATTCATCCTTCCTCTCACATTCATCGTAGGGAAACGGCTCTCCGTTCGTCGCTTCTCGTCCTCGTAGGAATCAGGTACTAGAAGCTGTAACGGAAGGTTACATGTTCTAATTATGTAATTTTAGTTAGTTTAAAAATAAGTTAAAATATGAGTATTAGTACACTATTCCGTATTCAAATTTAAATACTTATTCTAATATTAGAATTAATAAATTACTATAACAAAAACACGATCTGCCATCGAACATTTTTTTCGTGCTATTTCGGCCTTGTTCGTGTGCCGCTCGGGTTTTTTTATGGAAGTTACTGACGGGTGCCGAGGAACGACACCACCTCAGTGAGGGTTCGTCCGTTATGGAAATATCAACGGGAACCATGACGTCTGTTAAGAGCGCCCTCGCTCAGTATTTATTTTAAAAATAAGTGCAGGTATCAAACCCCGTTTTAGGGGTTTCACCTGCACATTTTATCTGCGGGGTTCTACCTGCCAGCTTTTACCTGCGGGGTTGATTCCACCTGCGGTAATGATTCTACTGTGTAGCACAATGTAATGGAGGGTGTCACCTGCGATCCAGGGTGCCACTTGCCCTCCGCCAGTATGTTTCCTGCGGTGCAAATGTAACGGCAGGGTTCTACCTGCGGTTTATTTCTTTGAGTGCTAGCTAGCTCAGGGATCGACATTTAGGTGTCTCAGCGCATCCTTTACAATCGCTGAGGGCAAACCGCTGTCAACTTGCAGGGTTCTACCTGCGGTTTTCTTCTTTGAGCGCAAGCTAGCTCAGGTTTGTCAGTGTTAGTCCGCTTACGTGGCAAAATCAGATCGGCCGTTTACCCACGACCTACAAATTTGTGTCTCACCTACTTGATTCTTTTTTTTATGTAATAAATATTTCTTTATACTGATAACACTGGTTTTATTTTGCAAAACCCAAGTAGGTGTTGCAAAGCGTCACCATATTAACACGGCGACCCGGGATCTTAACTGGGCTTCTTAAATAAAATTGTCTTCCGACATTGGAATCTTTAGAAAACAAGCCTACATATTTTTTAAAGACCGGCAACGCCTGTAATGACTATAGTACTGCGGTTGTCTATGAGCAGTGTTGATTGTTTTTCACCAGATGACAAGCCAGCTCGTTTGCTTTCCTATACCATAAAAAAAACAAAACGGGTCCATTACGGTGTGACTGCCAAATTCGATTTCACGGCATCCAGCCACACGACCACATTAATTTGTTTCTCCCGTTAACGACATTCAATACAGCCTCCGCCAAACGCTTCTGGAAATAAAATAGCTTATTGCGAATCTGTTTCCAACATTAAAAACCGTTCGGAATACGTTCAGAGATAATAAAGTTAACTTGATTTAAAAATAGAACGGAATTTGATGCCTCCAAAAAAAAAAACTTTCCTTTTTCCTTTCCCACACTTCACGGAGAACAATTAAATAAAATTAAAAAAGAACCGACGATCAATTGGCTTAAAGACAAGATGGCGGAGTCAATGGTCCCGAGTTCGATTCCTGCACCAGGATAAATATATATACATATGGCCTACAAATACTTGTTCCAAGTCTGGTTACCCCGCCATTCCACATTGAAGGAGCATTGTGGGTTATTTTTTGTGTCCAGCAGTCCATATCATTATACATATATCTCTTTCCTTAGTCTTTCTTTTAATTGCCTTGTAAATTTACTTCTAAGTCTTCCTTCTCCCTCTAATTATTTGTATTCTAACTAACCGATACGACATGGAACCTTCAAAAAACAAGCCTATACATACCTAAAATGCTGGCAACGTTTCCGCAATTCCTGCGGTTGTCTATGGGCGGTGTTGATTGCTTTCCATCAGGCGTCACGCTTGCTCGTTTGCCCTCCTATCCCATAAACAAAAACCAACTAAATTTTGTTGGCGCAGCGAACCAAAATGGATCTTGCCCTCCCAACAGGTCTTACGCCACCATACCCTGTCCTGCGCCTCCTCCTGCCAGTTGCAGATTTGAAGGTTCCGCAAGTTATCCTCCACCATGTTTCTCCAACGGCCCCACAGGACGTCGTCCAGTTGGGCGACGCATATACGCTCTCTTGACTGCGCGATTCTCCCCCATCCTCTCAACGTGGCCCAGCCAACGAAGTCGGTGAACCTTAGTCTCTCCTATCACATTGGGTTGGGCCACCAGATGCTCGATTTCGGCATTTTTTCGATTTCGGCATTTTTTTCGATTTCGGCATTTTTTTCGATTTCGCCAACCGCCATCATCACTTTTGTTTTTATTTGTATTCCACGACACATTTTTAAACGCAAAATATTCATTTATCGGCACAAAACACAAATCATTTGACCCGTAAAATCGCTTCCGCTCAGTTGAAAAGTCATACGGGTCATGAAATATGTGACGGCGAGCATGTAATGAATGTGCCGAAACAAAAACAAGATAAAATGTTTTGTTTATAATCATTTATTTTATTAAGGCATTTGTTACATAAACTGGACTCTGATACCTTGTTTAATCTGGATATCTCAACTGATATTATACAAAACAATATAAACACGTTTAAGTTTTTATCTTGTACTATTTGTTTTTTTTATATATATATTTACGTTTATCCCCCGCAGAGGTTGGCAGAGACCACAGAGCTCTATGCGCTACCTTCATCGCAGCGAAAGCTCTCAATTATGCTCTCAATAATGACTTTTAATCAATTGTATCGCTTCGATTTTTATGATTTCAATATAGTTTATGATTTCAAAATAGTGGTAGAGTCACGCTGCAGACGAATACTTTATCAAGAATGGCAAAATGGACGCCCAATACCCTCCCCCCTCCCTCTCCTCCCATCCCATTCCCACTCCCATAATGACACTTTTCTTAAAGGTCGGCAACGCTTCCGCACTGCCTATGGCGCTGCGGATGTTTATGGGTGGCTTCGATTGCTTCCCATCAGGTGACACACCTGCTCGTTTGCCTAGCTATCCCATAAAAAAAATATTTGTTTTTATTATATCTTATTTTTTTTATGGGAGATTAAAACAAAGTCACGTAGGATGTTTGTCTCAAGCGGATGCATAATATTTATATGTTACCCGTGTTGTTTGTAATCCTCAGGCGACGGCTCCGAACCATAATCACGTCACGCGTGCCCTTATACCCACAGTCCCTTGTCAGATAAATTATCTTGTAATCGAAGGGTTATTTCAGTCAGTAGGGTACACTTTCCTCTAATATCGATGTGTAAATTATTGAGAACTTTTTGTCATATGTCAATACCCTTATATTTGTGTATATATTATATTTACTGCTTGAAGAAATTGCACGGAATGAGGAGGGTTAAATTTGGCGTATGTTGAGATATTCCATTCCCTCGTGGGATTCACTACGACGAATTATAATAAACCTAATCTGTTAAATATGACGGCGACGTGGTATGCCACCCGTCACGTGCTGATTCCCACGGGGGCGAGAAGCGACTAACGGCGAGCCATTTCGCTGCGATGAATGTGAGAGGAAGGATGAATGAAAAGATGGATAAGTGTGGAGGAAGCCAGGAGGTCTGTCTACGCCTATGGGGAACAGGCGCGACCATATGTATGGAAAAAAATAATGAATTACGTTTACTGGACAAACATTATGTATTGTAATTTCATAGCTACAATAATTAATAGATATTTTCTTTTTTTATAGAGGAGGTAGGGAGGCAAATGAGAAAGCATATCGGGTGATGAAAAGCAATTTATATCACCCATAGAAATCTGCAGCGTCAGATGAATCGTTGCCGGCCTTTGAGAAAGATGTAGAATTATTTTTTGCAGGTATACACTGTATAATATGATTTATTAGCGTTTTTTATAGATGGGATAGGACGGCAAACAGTTTAAGGTTTCACTTGATGGAAGGCAATTTACGCCGCCCATAGACATCTGCAACAATAGATGATGTCTGCAAGGGAGGATGGAGGTCAGTCCCAGCAGAACTCCACGTGCTAGTAAGACACTGTAGAACCCGGGGGAGCCCGATCCCGGAACCGCCGTTACGATTGCGACTAAGCTCGCCTCTAGCCACGCATTCTGTGGCACGACAGACCGTAGATTGGTGGAGAGGAAGAGAATAGGATAGAGCAGAAAGGAAAGGGCAGGGGAAAGGAAAGATGGATTTAGACAGGATGATAGGGATATGATACTATCGCAACGAAAGACAAGGAGTGATACGATAGTAGCTCGGGAGGCCGAGGCCACGTACCCGTGTACCAATACTATAAGTACTGGACAGGCGGCTTGGTAAAGATACTTCCTGAATGTTTGTAATGTATGAATGTATATGTATATATATAATATGTATATTAATGTATATGCGCCTTGGGTGAGGCCTATGTCCAGTAGTGGACTGCAGCGGGCTGATATTGATATTGATACAATGTGTAGTACAGTATTGTATTGTACTAAATTTTTATTTGCTAATCTGCCTTGTTAAACAGCACACGTTCGTATAATAATTTTAACTAACGTTGCAGAATAATCAACCCCAACATCCATAACGATATTTTTATTTTTTATCTCATTTGCGCCTTCAATTAAATTACAGAAAGCCTGTTCTCGACAATGTTATATTCGCGCCGAAAGTAACACACCGTCGTCTCTTTTGATCTTGTTACTAGTTTGGCAGTTTGACAAAATGTATTAGCAAAACTTTCGTTGGAAATCCTCAGCGACACTTTATCGGCTATCGGTTTAAATAAGTTCGCAACTACAAATAACTATTTCGACAGTGTACATCTATATATTGTGTATATTAATAACTTTTGCTTTATCGATTTGTCTCTCTTTCTCTCTGAGTCCTAAATTGCCCTGTTGGGGCATAGAGCGGACACGACGTTTCTCCATCTCAACCTGTCGGAGGCCATATGCTTTACTTCGCTCCAGGATAGGCCCATCTTCTGCACTTCGGCCGTCACAGTACGCCGCCAAGTTTGTTTTGGGCGCCCACATTTGTTTTTCTCCTGCGGATTCCATTCGAGGGCTTGTCTGGGTATATGACTGGCGTTGCGCCGGAGAGTATGCCCTATCCATTTCCATTTTTTGTCGACGTATCTGGACATCTATTTATCGATTTGGAAGTAACCATAAAGTTACATATCAACGCAAAAAAGTAACGTAATGTAAGTATTAGAAAATGTACTAAACACGCAAAATGAATACTTTAATAAGTATCAGACCCAAAAAAATTCTGAAAACTTTGTATCTGATCACTTAAAAACAGTCAGTTTCCATAACCGCACAACTCGCTTAAAGAAAAGTTTCATCCCCACCATCTTGGTGAGTGGCGATCCACTACGGTACGCTTCTCTCGAAATTTCTTTCCACATACCCTCACTCCGTGGAACCGGCTACCATCGAAGGTCTTTCCGAATCGATACGACATTGGCACCATCAAAAAACAAGCCTAGACATACCTAAAAGGCCGGCAACGCTTCCGTGACTCCTTCGGTGTCGCGGTTGTCTATGGGCGGCGTTGATTGCTTTCCATCAGGCAGCACGCTTGCTTGTTTGCCCTCCTACCCCATTCAAAAAATTGTTGAAGGTTTTAAGAAAGGCCAGATGAAGAGTATGTGATGAGTGTGGAGGGGGCAAGGAAGGAATGCCGAGATCGTAGCAGAAGGAAATCTGTGGTCTCTGCCTACGAGAAATATGTATGTATGTAAAACAATTATTATTTTTCCAGATACACAAATCCATAATAATTGGTAAAACAGAATAATTGATTATACACATGGAAACCCTAACTATACTCACGATAAATAAATGACGAAGCGCTCCTTATGAACTCAAGTCAATTATCATTAACCATCTATTCATTACGTATATCACACAGTACACAACAAAAATGGGCCATCGTGATTTTACATAACAACAAATAAATTACACTAATTGGATAAACCCAGTGGTTTATCCAATTATCCTATTGGTTTATCCAATTATCCTCGTGATTTACCTAAGTAGCCAAAAAATAACAGTACATCGTCATAGAGCTTTAATTGAAGTAATTCAATATGTTGTTTCTGAATAACTTATTTATATATTGTCTATAATGATCTTCTTTTTGTTACTAGATGGCGTCACTGAGTGTCTAGATAGATGGAAGGCCACAAAACTAGATGTGTCACTAGAATGACAGATGTTGGAGTTAAAACAAGAATGATGAAATGTAAATGAGTGGTGGATCACATAATGGGAAAAGAGACAAGTTAATTAAAAAGATGAAGTAGAGGGCAGATAGAAAGGTTCCACCTTTCTACGACGATCTGGCAATGGGATAGATAAGGATAGCGTGAATAAAAATGAGTCAGGGGAAATAGAGGAGGTCACAAGACAGCCTCAAAGAAAAAGTATAGTGATCCAATATGGTGCGTTTTCTCCGAAAATTCTTTCTATGCATTACTACCCTGTGGTGTTTCGTTGAACCAGCTATCACCAGCGGTGTTCAACGCCGAGGGACAAAGTCACATAGACTCCATTGGCCCATTCACCTAGAGAGGATGGGAGAGGATTGTGTAGCCAAAAAGTCATACGTCCGGTTGGCCACTTCAGGTACTAACACGGTGACCTTGGATCCTATGGGACTTCTTCAAAGAAAACTATCTTTCAATTATTTTGATTAATTCGTGCACATAAGCATAGGTGACAAAGCCAACGAAATCTATGCGCCTTTGTCTCTCTGATTATGTGATGAAGAATCTCCAGCTTCCATCTGGTCTCCATTTTAGACCGAGGCGGGAACCACATATCTATATAGCTATATAGCTACATAGCTCGTGTCCTATTCTGGTAAGCAAAAAAAAAAATTCAATACTATATATATTTTACAGCACATTCAGGGAATACATATTTGCTGACTACAGTAGAACTATTTAATTATTCTGTACAACGAGGCAATGCAGCCAAATCCCTATACACTTTGCCCAGTAGAAGCGGTTAGGAGCCAATTTTTTAATGATGTAAAGGTACTTATACAATTAAGTTTTTCTAATTAACTTAGAAGCACTTTAAAAACTCTAATAGTGGTAGTCATGGCAGCACGTATGTACGAGTCGGCTCGTCTAGAGCTGTACCACACTCTCGGAGTAAAGTGATATCATCTTGTATAGTTCCTATTTCTTATAAGTAAATAAAAATAAATAGAACATAATTATAAATTGCGCCATACGGTGGCTTTAATTTACGACCTATCGTGTCGCCATATTGCCGCGAACGTGTGAACAATAAATCACAAAATCCGCATACCTTCCAGTGAGATATATTTTTGAACAATTCACCCAATAATTATCGTGAAACAATTGCGTTTATCGTATCCATATAACGTTGTTCGTTATGTTTTATTTACTTTTAGTATATTATTATTGTTGAGTTAATCAATTAGTATGGTCATTATAGTGACGGCCACTGGCGGACATAAAAGCTTCCCTTGAAGTTATTTACTTCACCAGCACAACGACCCAAAGTGTGTCTTGGCCTCTTATATTAGGTCGGGGCAAAAGTATTTTCGTATTTTGAATCTATTATTAGTAATCAAACCTCTTTGGCTGTACTGAATGTAACTGGCTGATTTTAATACCATTAAATGTAACATTCTAAAGATGCAATAAATAAATAAAAAAACTAGTTCCCGCCATTTTTCAGTTGTTCAAGCAAGCAAAATGAACGTATGTGGCGAAGAAATTCGGTAAATTTTAAAGTTTTATTACAAAAAAGGTAAAAATGCAAGGAACGCCGCGAATAAAATTTGTGCGGTTTACGGACCTAATGTGGTATCAATAAGAGTAGCACAAATGTGGTTCAAGCGTTTCAAGTCTGGAAAATTTAGTGTGAAAGATGAGATTCGCTCTGTCACAGATAAAATCAGTGCCATCTCTGAGAAAGTGGAGCAAGATCGACATATTAGTAGCTACGACATTGCTGAAGAACTGAATATTGATCATAAAACAGTTTTACTTCATTTACGAAAGTCTGGGTACGAGAAACAACTTGACAAGATAAAACCACATGATCTCACTGAGAGAAACCATGACAACGCCAGACCGCAGATTTTTACCTGTTTCGGTCATTGCAGAACTCTTTAGGAAGCATAAAGCTAACCTCAAAAGAACACTGTGAACACTACCTGTCAGATTTTTTAATCAAAAATCTCAAAATTTCTACAGGAATGGGATCATGGCACTACCCACAAGATGGCAACAAGTCATCGATCAAAACGGCACATACATATTATAAATAAATAAAAAATTATAACTAAAAAAAAATTCTTTTGTATGAACAATACGAAAATACTTTTGCCCCGACCTAATATAAGAACCTGCCACTGGTCACTATTTATTTTATGTAATACTTTATTGTACAAAAAGCACGACATACAAGAATTTAAAGGAAAGATGTACAAGGTATGGTAAGGAAAGATGTATTTATTTTATTTTATTTTTATTTTTATGGTATAGGAAGGCAATCGAGGGGAAGGAAAGCGATCAACGGCACCCATAGACATTCGCAGTGCCATAGACTTTACAAATGCCAGCCTTTAAGGAAAGTGTTATTATAAGAGGGGAAAGGGAAAACCGCTCACCGGACGAAGCGCGGTAGCTAAACTACCACTCAGAGGCCGGAGGTTTTCTGTGGGGGGGTGGTACTTTCCCGAGCGAGCCGGCCCATTTATGCTACAGACAAATATTATGCCATTCTTGACAAAGTAATCGTCTGCAGCGTGCCTCTACCACTATTAAGAATTATCTAGATGTGTTCTTTTTTAATATACAAGAAGATAAAAAGTGTCTCAATTATGCCCTATGAGATGTGAGTATTTCTGTTTATCTTATTTTGTAAACTCAATAAAAAAATGTTAGTTGTGAGTTTTTTCGTTACGACGGCTTCTTATTCTTCTTTTCTTTTTTCGTCATCTTCTATAATTTTACGCCGATATACTGTGAAGAAATGAAATTTCTCCAGGCAAGTCGGTCGATTCGTAAGGTGGCATGGTTCTACTACTAAATACCGGTGATCTAGAAGCTAGGTGAATGGAAATTGAGACAGATATATGTTATAGGTTACGCTTTGTACTGAGCATTGTCGGGTACAATTTCGAACCAACCATACGTCAGTGTTAGCTAGATTGTGGTCGTGTGAGCAATTGCAATGTCTACATTTATTGGAAATGATTTTGTATTAACTTTATTCTCATTATTATAAGCAGCGATAGCTCAGTCGGTAAGCCTCCACCTCACAATCTGAACGTCGTGAGTTCGTATCTTCTAATGGGCTACTGATGTGAACCGTATCCTAGTTTTTTTTTATGAGATAGGAAAGCAAATGAGCAGGCGTGTCACCTGATGGAGAGCAATCAACGCCGCCCATAGACTTCTGCAGCGCCATAGGTAGTGCGAAAGCGTTGCCGACCTTTAAGGAAAGTGTCATTATGAGAGTGGGAATGGGATGGGGAGGGCTAGAGGGAGGGGGGGGAGGAGTGGGGAGGGGGGAGTGTTGAGCCCCGAACCTCAGCCGCTCACCGTACGACACGCGGTAGCTAAGCTACCACTCAGGCACCGGTATTGTGCGGGAGTGTGATACTTCCCCGGGCGAACCGGCCCATTCATGCTACAGACAAATAACATGCCATTTTTGACAAATAATTCGTCTGCAGCGTGGCTGTACCATCATTATACGATATATATTTTTAATTTCATAAATAAATCAAAATAAAAAAAAGGTTTTATATGAAGGGACGCAAACTTTGGAGGGCATAATATGCTTACATTTATTACGTAAGTGGATCTTCGCAGACCCTTATTAAGTTATCATTGAAATTTATAACCCGAGGTATTTGGTAGCAAGTAACCGATAAAGATGGCCGTATAAATATATCATTTTAATCTTTAGGGTCTTGTATCAGATAATAAATAAAATCGTAATCGACCCATTAAAAATTGACGTATGAAATATACGTAACTTGACTTTTGCATATATTATTAATTTTATTTATGTGGACAGTCAAAAGTTTTACTTGGCTAAGATCCGCGACAAGCAAAACAATAACAGAAAATTAATAATGTGTGTTTTCCTGCTGGATGAAGTGGGTTTATTTGAAACCTAAACCAAAAACTTACCGAAAATCGTCAATCAACTCTCCACCCACCAAACATTATACACAACACCAACACAACTACCACTTTTCCACCTTGTAAACGACACGTGTTTCGGCCCAACACGAGGCGTCGTCAGGCATAGTAGACTCTACGGACGACAAAAGAAAAGAAAATTATTTTTCTACTTTTCGGTTGTTATCCAGCAGGAAAAACACACATTATTAATTTTCTGTTATTGTTTGCTTGTCGCGGATCTTGGCTAAGTAAAACTTTTGGCTGTCCACATTGTGATGGATTTCCGCAAAGTAACGCCTGACTCCACTAATAACAATTTTATTTAATCGTCCAATTAGAGAATGACGAATACACCTACAACTTTAAAATTATTCATTCTTAATTTATGCATTCAATTTATTAATCAAAAAGGTTGAGATAGGCTTGCCACTTGGAAAGATTAAATATGACACCTACATGTGGACTTTTCAATAGAAGGTACCCAAAGAATTACTTATTATGGACTTTTCCCGTCAACTTACATCAGTGACGTTGTGTTTTTTTTTTTCATTTTCATAATCTTATATTATTATCAGTTATATTGTTTAATTGTGTTGGTGTATTATACAATAAAGTTCGATTAAGGCGTACATGTGAAGTGATATGAAATAAATGCGTGTATCGTAACTTTTTAAGTTGACTGAAAAATATCATAGAAAGTTTTGATAGAGTAGCCACCATTTTATCAAGACGTAACGTGATAAGCTGACTGCTTATATTTCAAGAGATTAGATGTATTTACTTGACACTGGCACAATAGTTATAACTAATTGCTATCAAAGAAAACAAAACACTTATTATTATATGGGCAGTCAGAATTTTTACTAACCTAAGATCCACGACAAGCAAACAAAAATAGTAAAATTATGTTTATTTGTATTGAAAGAAGTGAATTTACGGGGAGCTCAAACTAAATCTTACCAAAGAAGTTCGTCAGCAACTCTCCGCCTCCCAAACACTATTAACATCACCAACACCAAACACACACCACCACTTTTTCACATTGCACACGACCCGTGTTTCGCCTCAACACGAGGTATCATCAGGTAGACTACTGAAGTTACTGAAGTACGTTATTTATTGGTTGAAATACTGTTTTATGGAATATCTTTAAAGTATAAAGAACATGACATCTTTGTGAAGAGAGGATAGAGAACAAGTGAAATGGAGAGGAATCTTACAGCTGGCCTGTGTTGTGTCCTGAGGTCGAAGGAAATAAGAAGTATTTTCAGTTTGCTGGAAACGTTTGTTTATTGGAGAACCGACAAGTATTGGAATAGACGAGTACTGGGATGGAGACCGCGTCTCAGAAAACGTAGTGTGGCACGCTCTCCTGCTAGATGGAGCGTCGATCTGCGCAAGGCGGTTGGCAAAGATTGGATACGTGTAGTCGTAGACCAGGCTTGGTGGAATGACTTGGGTGAAGCCATTAAAGACATTGGACTGCTGTAGGCTGATGATGAATTAATGAATTTTCAGAATTTAATGTAGCAATTACAAAATCATAGATTTCTGCTGGGTATCGTTATTATCTTTCGAATCCAAATACATATACAGGTTGTAGTAAACAAGAAGTCACCCACTTTTAAAAAAGTAAATATAAAATATACAAAACTTGACTCTTGCATGTACATACATATATTATCATTAGCAACTTTACAATTTCAGTGTTCAAGTAATAAATTCCAAAAAAACCGCTTTAAGAATTGTTATTATTATTATTATTATATATTCACGCCTATCCCCCGCAGGGGTTGGCAGAGACCACAGAGCTACATCCGCTGCCATTCATCGCAGCGAAACGGCTCGTCATTGGTCGCTTTTCGCCCTCGTGAACTTCAGGACGTGACGGGTGGCGAACCACGTCGCCGTCATTTTTCGACAAATTAGGTATATTAAATTCGTCTTAGTGAATCCCACGAGCCGCAAGGGAGGATGGAGGTCAGCCCCAGCAGAGCCCTGCATGCTGAGGTAAGGCACCATAGTCCCCGGGGGAGCCCGACCCCGGGACGATCGGCACGCTTTCGACTTTTTCTTTAAGAATTGTGCTCGCCTAATTTATGGACGTGCCTCTGAAATCCGTCAATTATGTAAATTGTTACTGATTTTAACGAGCGCGACGTACTCTTTGATTCACAAACGCTCTTTTTATCAAAATGGCGCACAGTTACCAGCGGATTTACAATAAATCTTAACAATGTAATAACAACTTAAGCTTACAGGGTAACAACAACGAGCGATTGTTAAATATTATCATATAAATATATTTTTTTTCAATAAAAAAATTTCTAAACCATATATCGGTAAAGCAAGCAACAAGAGAAACGCAGAAGAAAATATTCAGTAAAAAAGTGATAACAACTCGGTAAAGGGAAGCCAGAAACAGAGAGAGGAGAATAATTGTGGAAGCCAAGACTTTTGCACAATGGACATCACCTCTTTTCCTCGTGTTGAGGCGAAACACGTATCGTGTACACACGACACGTGTTTCGCCTCAACACGAGGCGTCATCAGGTATAGTAGACTGACTCTATGGAAAATAACCGTTAAGTCATTTTACAAAAAAAACATATTATTATTGTTTGCTTGCAGGGAATCTTAGCTAAATAGAAATTCTGACTGTCCACATAGTAATGGATTTCCGTAAACTAACGCTTGACGCCATTAATTATCGGGCTTATGATTTTAGGTATAGGATTTTATAGTGAATTTTATTATCCATTGGACTATTGATAGTGGTAGAGCCACGTCTTTAGCATGAATGGGCCGGCTCGCCCGGGTAAGTACCACACTCCCGCAGAAAACCGGTGTCTGAGTGGTAGCTTAGCTATCGCGCTTTTTACGGTGAGCAGCTGAGTTTCGGAGGCCTAACACCCCAGATGATGATGATGATTTCCTAGCAGAATCATTATTAGCTTAGTTGGAATAGTTAACATATATTCTGATCATTTTAAAAACCCTAATGACGGCGACGTGTTTCCTGATTCTCATGAGGGCGAAAAGCGACTAATGGAGACCCGTTTCGCTGCGATGCTTGGTAGCGGACGGAGCTCTGTGGTCTCTGTCAACTCCTGCGGGGGATAGGCGTGAACATATAAAATAATAAAAAACCTTTCTAGCTTTCTTAAAAAAATATATGGTCGGACAAACTAATTGGATTCACTCTGGCGTGCAGCTCGATAAACAAATTATACTCCACTGAACGGGGTAATTTAAACGTCCGATGTGTTGCAAAGACGCCAGGGGCAGCTTTTAACACCCTGACCCTATAATTTTCCCAACCCTCATAACCGTAGGTTAAAACAATCAAAACGAAGATAAAATTTACTATCATTTTTATTATAATTATGTGGCAAATATAACAAGTTACAGTCACTACGTCCTACTAGAGACGTCCTTCAAGAATGTAAGAAATTTATCCATTTGCAGTTTATTGCAATATCAAAATATATTTTATGTTACAATATTTCATTTTTAACATAAGCAAAAAAGCGAAAACGCTGTATATGACAGATGTCAACCTAATTTTATTGCATATCCGAGATCAGATAAATTTAATGCGTCGACTGGAGACTCACAGCTCTGCGATCATTAGAAAATTATGTACAGCGTCGAAACTGCCTGTTGTAGACAGATCAGATTCCTTTTTTCAGAAATCTTGAAATTTTTTTAGGCTTTAGTGGTATGTTTTCATTCTGAGTTTTATTACTTTTCGCTTTACGTACAGTTACAAACTGTACAAAACTGTCACAATATTGTTTTTATACGCAAATTGGAAATTAAATGTTGTTGACTGAACACCCCTGTATGTAGGTAACAAACAATTTTTAACTATTTTAGACTATTATATATCTTTCCAAAAATAATAGACACGCATACTCATAACAAATGTTCTTACCTACTTATTGTATCTCTTAATTAATTTCATATTTTTAAATACACGAATTCGTATAAAATCGACGACCAATTGGACACGACGGAGTCAATGGTCGCGGGTTCGATCCTCGCATCGGAATAAACATATGTATGGCCTACAGGTATTTGTTCCGAGTCGGGTAACCCCACCAATCCGCATTGGACAAGCGTGGTAGGTTAACGTCCGTTCCTCCAGAAATGGAGAGGCCCGTGCTCAGCAGTGGGACATATATGGGCTGTAGAAAAAAAAAATACACAAAAGCAACTTGGCTTTGAAATTATACATTTCAAAAGTATCTTTTACATAAGTATACATGTCATTTGTTCGTAGTACACAAATCATGTATACAAATTCAATCAAGCAAAGATAATTATGAGATAAAAAAGTCAATAAGACTTTAAAAATAAAAAACCGACACGAAAAAATATATTTCAAGTGGCGTAACGGGACTTTTCCCGCCAATTTACATCAGTTACGTTGTGTTTTTATTTCATTTTTATAATATTATATTATTATCAGTTACATTGTTTAATTATGGTAGCGTATTATACAATAAAGTTCGACTAAGGTGTAAAAGTAAAGTGATATGAAATAAATGCGTGTATCGTTACTTTTTAAATTGACTGAAAAAATCCATAGAAGGTTTTGGTAGAATAGCTACCATTTTATTAAGCCGCAACGTGACAAGCTGACTTCTTGAAATGTAGTCTCTTGAAACTAACTCAAGTCGAGTTAGTTTCAAGAGACTACATTTCAAGAGACTTGATGTTATTGTATTTTACTTAACACTGGCTTTCTTTGATGGCAATTAGTTATAACTAATTATAAATAGTTATAAATAATTGCTATCAAAGAAAAGAAAAGTTGCGTAACGGAAAAAGGTTGTCAACATTAATCGGTCGTTGGTTGCTAGGCAACGCTTTGTTATTAACAAATTGTTGGAATTCGGGTGGGGTATAGCGTATCTATCTGACATTGAGAAAGAATATAAAAATAATTTTAAAAAGAATACAATTAATGTCTAAGCGCTCCCGCCCAGACAATCGCTAACAATAGCAATTATATGAGTCCTCTTTTATTTGAACTTTGGAATTGGTTGTTATGCAGTCGAGAGTTGTGCGGGGATTGGAATAAAATTGTCGATAGCCGTCGCGGGGTCTATTAAAAACTTTGAAAAGCGGCGACTTTCATTAATTTTTTTTTTCATGTACAATGTCTTTGTAAAGCTTTGAAATATTTTAATTTTTATTCGTCCCAAATGTAGGAGAAAACTGTCTCAAATTAATTTTACGTTTTTATAAGAAGCGCCGGAGAACCAGAGTCACCGACATAGCTCTTCAAGTTAGTAGAATGAAGTGGCAATGGGCTGTACATGTTTGTCGGAGAACCGACAATCGTTGGAGTAGACGAGTGCTGGAGTGGAGACCGCGACTCGGCAAACGTAGTGTGGGACGCCCCCGTGCTAGATGGAGCGACCATCTGCGCAAGGCGGCTGGTAGAGACTGGATGCGTGTAGCCGAAGATCGGGCTAAGTGGCGCGCCTTGAGTGAGGCCTATGTCCAGTAGTGGACTGCCGCGGGCTGATATTGATAAGATTTCTCTGTCCACAAGCTCAAATTTGCTTAGAGAGCTATGGAGAAGGCCTATCGGTAGAAGGTATATCGGGGTTTCTTTACTTTTCTTTTCTTTGATGGCAATTAGTTATAACTATTATGCCAGTGTCAAGTAAAATACAACAATATCAAATCTCTTGAATTGTAACCAGTTAGCTTGTCACGTTATGTCTTGATAAAATAGTGGCTGTTCTATCAAAACTTCTATGGAATTTTTCAGTCAACTGAAACAGTCACGCGATGCACGCATTTACTTCAAATCACCTCACTTATACGCCTTAATCAAACTATATTGCATAATACGCCACTACAATTAAACAATATAACTGACAATAATATACAATTATGAAAACGAAATACAAACACAACGTCTCTGATGTAAGTTGGCTGGAAAAGTCTTTTTCTCTATTTAATATCACTCGGAATCACAAAATTAGTAGGAGAACTAGACTCACCGACATATTTTTGGGAGTTAGCAAAATTAAGTGGCATTGCATTGGACACGTATGTCAATGAAATGAAATCTGAGTGGAGATCATAACTTGGCATATGTAGTGTAGTATACCCGCCAGCTAGATGGAGCGACGACCTGCCAAGGTCGGCTGTCAGAAACTGAAATCGAAATTGAGGCTAGGTGCTGCAGTTGGCTTGGCTGCTGTTTGAACAGGCTGTTAATGAAGAAGATAATTTTTATGGGATAAGAAGGCAAACACCTGATGCCGTCAGCGTGTCACCTGATGAAAAGCAATCAACGCCGCCCATAGACATCAGCCGTGCCATAGGCAGTGCAGAAGCGGCCTTTTAGAAAAGTGTCATTATGGGGGGGAGGATTGAAATTTCGGAACTCAACCGCTCACCGGACGAAGCGCGGTGGCTAAGTTACCATTCAGACGCCGGTTTTCTGCGGGAGTGTGGTACTTCCCCGGGCGAGCCGGCCCATTCATGCTACAGACAAATATGGCATTCTTGAAAAATTATTCGTCTGCAACGTAGCTCTATCATTTCAAACTTTACCTAATACTAAAGTTATTAGCCGAGATGGAATGGTTAACAAGATTTTATGTTATGTAAATATTTTGCATGTCTTGTTTAAAAAAAAAAATCTTAATTATCTACAGGATATTTGAAAACAAAGCTCTTTACTTCGGGGAATACTTTGAAATTAAATTACAAGAGCGGAAATTGAATGTTGTCAAATTGTTTGGTGTTGGATTCGCGAATAAATTCACTTAGGAGTGCGAAGTTGTTTTAGCTGTTGTATTCTAAACATTCTGATATTAATTGAAGTTGATTTGAATAATTGATTAATTTATTGAATATTTCTTTAGATTGCTCGCAGAAAATTAGTTTCTCTGCTCAATGAGTGGAGGTTTAGACTGATCCATCGCCAAGTTCTATCTGTATGCAATGTAAATTAATATGAGATATGTAATAAATGAAAATGTATTATATAATGCAGAAGGAAAAAAATATATTTATCTATCTACTTTGTATAATTTACTTCCTTTAGCAGGCGCAATTAGAGTCGCTATTGTATTGATCTTGCTCCACCGTCTGTAAGTCCTCGATTTGAAGGTCCTTCAGATCTCTTTCCAAGGCATAACATCAGTGATATCCTCAAAATTCTTACGCAAGTTCCTTAGAAAAATACTGGGAGCAATGAGAAGGAAAGACGGATCTTGGAGGGTCCGTAGGAAGCAGGAGATCGAAGACCTAGTGGCTGAACCCAAAATTATAGGCTGTTACTTTCTATAAGGGTTTATAACATGCATATTTGATATCTATTTTGTATCTCTATTTCTATATCTAATCAAAAAAAAATATTTCTATATCTAATCTATTTTTATTTTGTTTTGTTGCTATCAATTCGATATTCTTCGAATATCAAAATCAATTCAGCAGTGGAACTGCTTATAATAATATGGTTTACTGGTTTTATTTTAAAGATATTTCAATTTAAATAGATTACATTTTTTAAACAAAGAAGTTTATAAAGAGCTCATAAAGTTGATTAAATTTGAAGGTACGCGACTTCATCTGTGTGCCTTATTACGTCTTGATTCTAAATTTGTGAACGGCGTTCGTCAAAGTCGCAATAAACATTAGTCGCCGCTTTGTATAAAACATTCTGAAGGCTTCGCGGGAACACCGAGGCTTGGAAATGCGTTTAATTAAAATAAAACCGCGAGTGAGCTTAAAATATTTGTCGTAATACGTGGGTGGTACTATACACAAACGAACACACGTTTATATTGTCTTCTTCAAGACAGTGGTTCGATAATTATTATTTTTTTTAATGGAATAGGAAGACAAACGAGCAGGCGTGTCACCTAATGGAAAGCAATCAACGCCGCTTATAGATTTCCGCAGCGCCATAGGCAGTGCGGAAGCGTTGTTGACCTTTAAGTGTCATTATTGGAGTGGGAATAGGAGGGAGAGGCTTAGAGGGAGAGGAGGGTGTTGGGCCTCCGGAACTCGGCCGCTCACCGCACGAAGCGCGGTAGCTTAGCTACCACTCAGACGACGGTTTTCTGCGGTAGTGTGGTACTTCCCCGGGCGAGCCGGACAATTCATGATACAGACAAATATTATGCCATTCTTGACAAAGTATTCGTCTGCGTATCTCTTAACAGGCTCTGTAAGGTTAAGACAGGTTATAAGCAGCATGTTAAAAAAAAATAAACGGTGGAAAAGACAAAATAAAATCAATATAACAGAGAAAACAAGAAGTGTTAAGAATTTTTTTTGTAACGAGTTGTGTAGTAAAATTCATATTAATTATAATTTGTTTCGTTGCTTATTCTGTGCCTCGTTTTTGGTAACCACGGTTACCGAATTTTCGAGCTTTTTCTTTTTTGTTTCGTATTTGATATCTTCATCTTAAGAGCAATCGTTGATGCTTTTTTAATGCATTTTGATATTTGATTAAGATTTTTATTAATTAAACTAAACGCACGTAAAGAGCGCAATTTGTTAAAATATTGAAAGTATATTTTTGAAATTTTCATGAAAAACATGCTCATGTTAACAGTGAAAGGCGTATACATCACTGTAGTGCATCGATTTGTATTCCATATAAGCCCCATTTGTCATTCTAACGCTTTTGGCACTGAAGCGAAAAAATTATTCGCATTCATATACTTTGTTTCACAAAACAACTCACGGCTTTGTCTTTTTTTGCAAAGTTTAATCCAATTTTGTGGTCATTGTTGGTAATACCTAAGGGAAAAGAACTTGAGGACGATTACAAACAAAATGGTCCGAACAAGTGAAGAAAGCCACATCCTCTTCAAAATTACAGCAGGA